>PVJS01007883.1:0-54723 GCA_004027185.1 Glis glis
AGCCGCCGGCTCCGCCTTTCTCCGAAGAAGCTTTCTGATCTTCACGTCTTGGACTGGGACTGAATTAGTGGTTGCTCCAATCCTAAGACTCCAGCTCTTAGACCGTTCGACCAGCTACTGGTTCCTCTGACCCTCCACGTGCAGTCAGAACCTGGGACTACATTGCTGCAAACTGTAAGCCATCTGATAAATCCTTTTTAAAAAATATACTCATTCTGTGTATTCTGTTAATCTAGAGAACCCTGTCCAATACAAGGCCTGTGTCCCCTGCAGTCCAGGAGTGGCTTGTACCTTGGCCAGAAGCCCCGCTATTTCCCTTCGTGTTGTACATAAGGAGACGGTGTCTGGAGAGGGCACGCCCCTCTGTGAGCACGCACAGAAATCTCCAGCACAGCTGGGACTGGGATTCAGAGGTCCTAGTGCCCAGCCTCGCTGAGGCTGCCTCATGTTGGAAACTGGAGGCTGGCTGTGCCCCCTACATGTGGAGGCAGCCCAGGGAGACCCACTCAGGTGCTGTCGTCCTTGGATCCTCCCAGGCCCCCAGAACTGAGCCTTCCCGACCCCACTTCTGCTCTGGTCGCAGAGGTCAGACCCACCAGTGTCTGAGGTGGGCATCAGGAACTCCCCCTCTGTGAAACACCCACAGATAGAGAATGGCTCCGGGGCTACACTCGTCCTCTTTGCCCCCCTAGCTCCTCGCCATGGACTCACAGTCGAGAAGCAGGCCCAGCAGTTTGACATCCTCTGGCACACCTCGACCAGCATGTTCTCCTGCACAGTCTGCCAAAAGTTCTTATTAATCCATCTGAAGAAGTGAAAATAGAAATGAAAGTGGAAGGGAGGAGCTTTCTACCTTGAAGACAGACGCATGTGGCATCGTTGACGGTTCCCTCATTTAATGAAGTGGTGTGGGGCTTTGAGTTCATCCTTCAGTTTTCTAACTGAAGCCATTGAAACCCAGGATTACTAAAAACAAATCTCTTTCATTAAGTGTTGTATGCCAGACTTTGAGCTAGGCGCTTCAAAATGTCATTTCTAATGCTCAAGACAGTACTGTGAAGTAGATTTTTAATGAGCTCCAGTTTGCCTATGAGGAAGCTGAGGTTAGAGCTAAGTTAAGTGACTCGCCCAAAGTCACACAGCTGGGAAATGCAAGGGACAGGATCCAAGTTGGGCCGCTGGCTCCAGGCCAGGTGCTTGCACTGGGACTTCCTGGCTCCTCTTAGCCCACACCACACTCAGTAATGGCTTTCAACAGAACATTTGCAGGATTGCTTAATCCTCCCAGGAGGCAACACCAGGGCTGGCTTAGTGTTATGCCACCCATTTTAAAGATGTGAGGCTCAAAGGGAAGTAAACTGTCTTCCAAGGTCTCCCAACACCTGGTAAGTGGCACTTGAACCCTAATGTCAACTCCAAACTCAACGCTCTTTCCACCACTCTGGACCAGGCACCCATGGTAGACTTTCTGTCCGTGTCCTGCATGCAGAGGTCCCCAGTGTCCTCAACTTCAATGTGGGGTCTGGTTAAATTAGAGCAGGAGACAGGGCCTGATTGCCACCAGCAGTTGCATGGGCTGAACCCCAGTTGGTGCTGCTGGCTGTATGGCCCTGGACAGTGTGCAGATGCTGTCAGCCTGGGCCACAGTGAGGATGGAGGTGACATAAGGGCCAGCCCCCACGCTGTGTGAATACTTCTGTGAAGCCCGTGTGAAATGTTTAGTATGAAGTGGTAAATAACAGGAGCTATGCAAACAGTTACTAATCTTGTTTTATTACGAATTACTATAAACAGAAAAGACAAAGGATAATATAGTGCAGACCCCTTGTCTCAGTCAACATTATCACTGCTATAATCCAAAAGACCTGACCACACAACGTAGAGGAAGAAATAGCTATTTGTTCACAGTGTTTTGAGATTCCGGGTTCAGTCCATGTGAGGCCAGGGTCTGGAGCTCACGGCATGGCGTCAGAAAGCAGAGAGAGGGAGAGAGGAAGAAAGGGAGGCTCTGCTCCTCACATCATGAAGGCCAGAAGCAAGAGAGAGAGAGAGAGAGAGAGAGAGAGAGAGAGAGAGGGAGACATCAAGCAAGGGCATTCAAAGATGCAAGCACAATCCCTAAGACCACACCCCCAGGGACCCACTTTCTCCAGCCACACCCCACCCACCTAGGTTACCACCCAGATAAATCCAGATCGATCTGCTGATGAGATTACAACCCTCATGACTCAATTACATCAACTCCAAACACCCATTTATGAGCTCTTCAGGGGACAGTCTATATCTAAGTATAACACCCCCAAACTCTCAGTATGCTGTGAACCCACTTAAGAGAGTACGGCTAAGCATGGCGAGCTGACTGGCACGGACGAGGCCCGGGTAGAGTGAACGCCGTCAGACGTGCTGCTCACGGTAAGAGTAAGGGCTGTGCACGCTATGCACAAATGTCACTTGGGGTCTGTGAGGGACTGTGTTTGAGTGTGCGCGTGTGACTGTGTATTTGTGTGCCCTATGTGCAGGGAATCTCCTTCTTCCAGGACCTTGGCCTTTGCTCACGGTCAGTGAGGACTGGAAGTTGTTGACTGAAAAACTCAGTGTTCACCATTCAGATACAACAGATACTAATGTGTGTTCATACTTGCTTTAAACTTCTTTCCAAGAATTAAAATGTCATGGAGAGTATTAAGCGAAGCCCCTTGGAACCGGGCTCCGGCTTCAGCTCCATGCTCTCTGAGGCTGGTGTGTGGCTGGGGAGTGCCTCTGAGCAGTTATCATCCCGTTGGGTCCAGGTGCTCCTCCTTCAGCGGGCTCGGGGTCAGCCCATCCTCAAGGACAACTGAGCCACCCAGCAGGGTAGCCGCTGAGCGCCCTGCTCCATGACTTCTGATCAGGGTCGTGTGTTCCTGGGAATGTTGAGAGAAACAACTTAAACATGCCTGGGCATGCTGATAAGCAGGGCTGTGGTGACGTAAGATCTACAAGCGTATAAACATACATCGTAGATATGTGCAAGGGCCTGGGGGTCTGGGACTCACACCAGGAGCTGTGACCCTCACCCACTTCACCTCGCCATTAGAAATGAGGAAACTGAGCAAGGAAATGAGCTGCCATGGACCCAGCAGTGCAGACAGCAGCAAGTCCAGGACAAGGAAGGCCGAGAGGGAGGGAGAAGAGAGAGTGGTCCCCATCTAGACCTGCACCCTTGGCCGCAGCCTTCCCCTCTCCTCTTGCCCTGCCTTGATGTCCCTCGCAGAGCCTGCTCCCCAAGAGATGTGTATTCACTTGCTTATTTCCACTTCTACCAACCAGAGCATGAACTGGGAGTGGGCCAGCGCGATTCCCAGCCTGCAGGTCACCCGGGGGACGAGCGTGTTCATCCGTGTGAACCTGCACATTCATCCTTCCAATGACGGAGCAGTGGATGGAACTGAACCTAGCTTCTCACGCCTGACCCTAGTGACACATGAGCCAGCTGAGGGCAGCCCAGCAAGGCCAGGGAGATGTGGGTGCAACCTGCTGTCAGGTAGCAGGAGTGGCTCTCACTGGTCGCGTTAAGGACTTTGACCTCTGTGGGCCTCCTGGTAACCCTACATGGTAGGAAGGCATGCTCTTTTTCAGATGGGGAAAGGAAGACACAGAGAGGTGCAACCCCTTGTTTAAAGCCACACAGCAAGAAAGAGGCAGAGTCAGGATTCAAAACTCAATGACTGGCTCTAGCACTCAGGTGCTTAATGCTGTGTGTCACTGCTTCTCAAAGAGAAAATTATAGAACAAAGTTAAAGGGTCACTGATTTGGATCTTTCACAGTGTGACTGAGGAATTTCATGTCTTTTTTTTTTAGCGATTTGAGGAAAGCCAAGGCAGGACCAACAGCAAAACAGCCTTTTACCAGGCGCTGCAGAACTCTCTGGGTGGCGAGGACCCGGATGCCCGCGTCCTGGCTGCGGCCACCTGGTATTACTCCCTGGAGCATTCCACTGATGACTACGCCTCTTTCTCCCGGGCTCTGGAGAATGCCACCCGGTACGCGGAGCTGGGAGGGTGTGACTCAACTGTCTGGGGTTGGGGGGATTCCAGTAGATGCTCAGATCCTGCAGGAGATCTGGATGCCTTTGCAGTCTCCTCTGCACCCTTTGTTCAGTCTAGAGCAAGGGCACCCCCCACCAAGGGGAAGCCCAGCTCTTCCTGTACTGTGAAGGAGCCGTTGGGGAGCAAAAAGGAACAAAATGAATGCTTCATGGGCCAGCGGAGAGCCTACTGCACCCTGGCCTGTCTCGGCCGGTCAGCACCCGCATCCCGGCTGCCCCTCAGACCCAGGAAGGGTGACTCAGGCCCGGCGGCACCGGTGTTCCTGTAAACTCTGTGGCGGATCTTCCTGCAGCCAGCATTCGCTTTGCATGTGGGAAATGGAGCCTAGACAGGGTGGGCTTTGGGCCAATGTCACAGTGCAGGGCCCCAGGGCTCCCAGTGTTCCTTGAGCACCTCCCTGGTGGGGTGCTGTTTCTTGAGCCCACTGCTTTTACAGTCCATGTGTCCCCCTCCATTGCTCAAACTTCTCTCCCTTGGGAAAGCCAGCCCCGACCCCACTCCAAGACAGTGAAAGGCTGACCCACCCCACCCCAGGCTCTGCTGTCCCCAGTGTCCTCTCACAATACTGGGTGTCAGGACTGGCCTAACTCCACCAGCACATCATGAGCTCACTGAGCAAGGACTGTGTGTGCACAATGGATGTGCAAGGAATGAGTCTTGTATAGGAACAAAGAACTGACCAGGTTGCAGCCCCCCTTCCTTCTGAGGCCCTGGGGATGAGACCACAGCCGGGACCTCAGCTCTCTGGTCACCTTGGCCCCTGACGTGTTCTCAGCTTCCCTGGCAGGGCTGCCCTCCAGGAGGAAGGATGCAGCTGCGATGGAGCTCAGATCCTGTCTTCTTTCCTCTCTCCCTCCGGGAGTCCACGCTCGCCTTCTGCTCTCTGTCCCTGAGGGCAGGGCCAGTGTCAAGGCTGGGGTCTCAGGTGTCCTTGCTGACCAGGACTGTTGGGAAGGGACAGCTGGAGGGTGCTGGAATCCCGCTGCTGGCTTGGCCCCTCCACCCAGAGCCTGTGGTCACTAGCTCAGACTCAGACTTTGTGCCACCCACTTGGATCTTGGGAAGAAGAAAGGCTTTAATTGTCCGTCTGGTGGGGAACTCTGCTTTAAGCCAAGGAGCCAGCAGCTGTTTTTGGAAGCCCAGTCCTGGGCTGGACCGTAAGAACTCACAGATGTCCAGCCCCTGTGCCCCAGATCTGAGTGGTAGGGAGCTCAGGGCAGAGCTCAGAAACTCATGTTCTTGCTTCAAAGTTGACTGTATCAGCTTTAAGGCCATCTCATGCTAGAGGAAGGGTTGAGGCCTGAGGAAGGTGGGGCGCTGCACCCCAGCTGTCCACCAGTAAGGTAGCAAAGCCACTTGGAGAGTAGTGTGGGAGCTGGAGAAGAGAGCCCTCTCTGGGCTTTGGCAGGGGAGCTTGGGGGTTGAGGGAGCCCAGGGGACCCCTTGCCTGGGAGAAGCCCTTGCCTGGCACAGCTGCCCACGGAGCTGTGTGTAACCAGACTCCCTCCTCTGTCCTTTCCCCAGGGACTACTTTATCATCTGCCCCATGATCGACATGGCCCGGCTCTGGGCGAGGAGGGCTCGAGGGAATGTCTTCATGTACCATGCGCCTGAAAACTATGGGCACAGCAGGTAATGTGGCCCAGTGCCATAGGTGTGCAGGTGAAGAAGGCAGCCGGCCAGGGGTCCCGTCATTGCTGCGACCCACAGGGATGCTGACGAAGGAGGGCGGGACAGATGTTCCAGTCATGGCTCAGTGACATGGGGCACAGCACTCCACCTCTCCAAGCTTCAGTGTCATCATGTGAAAAGGGGGAATGACAGTAGTCACCACTTTATCTCACGGTGTTGCAGACAGGGAAAGTAAAGTAAGATGTAGGAAGCTTTGCAAATGACGGTGCACTTTGGAACTGCCCCGATTGTTGTTTTTTTTTAATATACTTTGATTGGTGCATTGTAATTATACATCATCATGAGGTTCAGAGTGATAGGAACATTCGTGCGCGCAGCCCTTGGTGTGCTTCCCCTTGAATCCCATCACATTTCCTCCTCTTCCCAGAACATGTTATTGAGATTGGTATTGACAATTTCATGTATGTAGATAGCATTATTTGAACTGTTGCCTGCATCAAGTCCCCTTCCCCCCACCTCCCTCCCCAAAGCCCCTTTCATCGCTCCCCTGGAATCTCTCCTCCTTTATCGGAAGTCCCTTTTGTTACCCAATTTCTCTGTAGCTTCCACATCTGAGAGAAAACATAACAACCGTTTGCTTTCTGTGACTGGCTAATCTAATTTAGCATAATATTCTTTAGTTCCATCCATTTTCCTGCAAATTACACAATTTTGTTCTTCATAGCTGAGTAATTAATTGATTAGCTTAGCTTGGGGAAGAGGCTTTAATTGATTAAGAGTAATTAATTGATTAGCTTAGCTTGGGGAAGAGGAGCTGGCTCCTACCTGCTCACACCTCTAGAAATTGAGGGCATTCTTAAGAGGATGCCTTTCCAAACTATGAAAGGGTTCTTTTCAACCAAAAGAAAAATTTGTTTACCTCCAGTTTATACAGCATTTTTACTTCCAGAATAGGTCCAAGGCACCTTATAATAAAAGTCTCAGGTACAAAAACTTCATCAAAATGGAAAAGAGAAATACAAGAAATACAAGTGAAAGGAAATCGGGGATAAAGGAAGAGACAACAATGAGCACAGAATGTAGCCCTGGTTTTCCCAGAAGCAAAGAAAAAATTGTAAAAAGAAGAGGGGAAAGGTGTGGGTTTGTGGCTCCTTAGAAGAACACAGAAAGCTGGGAGGCTCCATGGCGATGTCTGAGCTTAGCCTCAGCTGCAGAGTCAGGAGCAAGGCACAGGTGGGGCTGGGGACGTGGACCTGCAGGCTCTGGAGGGGCACCGAAGTCACCTGTTCTACTCTTACATCTTTGCGGTCCTGAGCCTCTCTCATGTGTGGAGAAACCCCGTGACCGTTCCCAGTGGGGCCCTGGTTTCTCTGCGGCTAGCCCCTGCATACAAGGGCTTTTGGGAAGCCATGGACTCCTCCGAGAGCAGGAAAGTGGTGCCTATTGCCTCCAGTGTGCATTCACAGGTGGCACGCTCATGGGAAGGTGTCCAAAAGATGCACGTGCAGTACTGTTTTGTTCTATGAGAGAGTGGAAGCAAAGCCTGACATCTGGGCTCAAGGGCATTAACCATCCTTGCTCTTGATCTGTGTTACTGGCAACAGGGAGACGAGATAGAGGAATGCCCACTCCAGAGGTGGGGGGAGTCACTCACCAGCTGTTCCTTCTTAGGCAAGCTCCTTGCTTCTCTGATCTGCAGCCTCATCTTTGAAACAAGGCTGATGAGAATTTCCCCCCTCAGGGTTGGCATTAACAATATTTGGATATAATTATCTAGCTCACGATAGGGCTTTATCTCATGTTACTTTGCAAGGACAGAGAGTATCTTAGGGACATGTAGGATTGGCCAATAAAGTTAGCAGTGTCCTTGCAATAGGCTAACAGTGGCCACCTTCCAACATCCAGCCCCATCCCTGGACACTGGAGATCCAACCCCCTTATTCCTGGTAGAGCTTTCTGCAGCTCGTCAAGTTGCCATGCATGGATCTGTGATCCTCAGAATGATATGTCAGCCTTCTGATGATGCATCAGAAGGTCAGCAGTAGCCTGAGGCAAATTCACGATGCCCCCCATCGCTCACTCCGTCTCATCATGTGGCATTGTGCCAGCTCACGTCATCCCAAGGAGAAGGGAGGGTCCAGTTCAGTAAGGTACTTAGACCATGTTCACATAACTGCTAATACTGTGAGTTGTTATAAGTGTTCTATTTTATTAGTAGTTATTGTTACTAATCTCTCTGTGTGCCTAATATATAAATTAAACTTCATCATAGATTTAGATGGGGGGAAACATAGTATATAGAGGATTCGGTGCAATCGGTAGTTTGCAGCATCTGCGTGGGTCCTGGAACTTGTCTGGGAAGATGAAAGGGAGGGGGTACTGTCTAAGGAAAAGGGTCCCAGCAGATGTGGTGAGGACCCTGATATAGAGACACTCTTCCTGGTTACGTGTGTGGTCCTAGCAGGCACTCACAGCACCTTAGGAGGCTGAGGCAGAGGGGAGGGGAAGTTACTGCATCTGAGGAAGAGACCAGGTGATCACAGAGGCAGAAATGGAGGGATGTGGCCTTAGTCAGGAGCACCAGCTGCCCCTGAGCTGGAAGAGCAGGTGTAGGAGCCTTCGGGAGCGCAGTCCGCTGCACCTGGGTGTGGGCTCATGGAGCTGGCCTTGGACGTCCGGCCTCCAGGACTGAGAATGGACAAATGGCCTGTGGTTTCAAGCCACCGAGTGTGGTGATCTGTCACAGCACCCGTGGGAAACCAGCACGGTCCTCCAAGCACCCTAGCCTCCCCCCGCACCCATGGTTTTCATAGCTTCTTCAGAGACAGAATCCAATTTTCATAGCACGCTGTGAACAGCGTGCAGCATTCTGCTGAGGAGGGCAGGGCTGGTGTGACTGGCCCTCTCTCACACCCTCTGGCACCTCAGTCCATTTGGGCTGTAGCGGCAGCATACCTCAGGCCGGGTGACTTATGAACAGCGTGAATTGATGGCTCAGAGTTCTCAGAGGCTGGAAGTCTGAGGTCCGGGCTGCATCCTCACACGGAGAAGGGATCAGCGAGTCCCGGAGCCTCTTTTATGAAGGCACCATTCCACTCACAGGGGCTCCACCCTCAACACTAGTCACCTCCAAAGTCTCTGTCTACCTCTTTTTTTCTTTATACTTTCATTGGTGCATTGTAATTGTACATCATAATGAGGAATATACATGCACACAACCATCGGTGTGTTTCCCTCCTCAGCCAACAGGCTAGGGATTACATTTCAAGACATGAGTCTTGGGTGGGAAGGGGACAAGATTCAGGGCATGGTCAAGGGCCTCAGGTCTCAGGAATGGAACACAGTCCCCAAGGACAAGCAGCTGGTTCCCTAGAAAGTAGCAACCCGCATCGCTTCCCCGAACCTCGGAACTCTCTGCGGTAACACATGTTGTCTCTCTGCTTTGAACTGTTTATGGCTTCAGCCCAGTCCACCTCCCAGACTCAGCTGCTTGGGGTTGTGGGAAGGAAGCTAAGTGGCAGGCCATAGTTCCAGTGACAGGCACGTGGGAGAGAAGGGATGACAGACATCGCAGGAGCCCTGTGCGGGGTGGGTTGTGCTGCCATGGCCAGGGGGCTGAGCAGGGGCACCGGGGCCTAGAATCCGTCTCAATGGTGCCTGTCAGTGCCAGGGCCCCCAGAGTCACCCCGCCAGCTGTGTTCTGCCCAGGTCTTTGCCCCCTGCCCTTTCAGGGCTGAGGTAATAAGCAAAGGTGTAATACACCTGCAGCAAGGTCGCTTTCTCAAAAACCCTCCATAGCCTACGCCTCAGGTCCCAGAATCCACAGCGGCAAAATGACCAAGCCCAGGGGGTCTCAAACCTGCACATGAGGGCGAAAGTAATCTGGTCCAGACAGCATCCATAGTGCCCACCCCACCTGGATTAGTTTCCTAACCTGCCGTTCTGCAGGACCACAACCTGGGTGGCTTAGAGCAGCACAAATACTTTGTGTCCAGTTCTGGAGGCCAGGAGTGTGAAATCCAGATGTGCGGGCCCGCTCCCTTGGAAGTCTCCGGGGAGCATGTGTTCCAGGACTGCTCCCGGCTTCTGGTGGCCGCAGCTCCTGGGTTTGTAGATGGCGACCTTCCTCCTGTGCCTCTTTACATTGGCTTCCTTTGTGCACGTCTGTGTCTGGGTCCAAATTTCCTCTTTTTATAGGGACATCAGTGGTACTGAATCAGAGTGCACCCTAATGACCTCATTCTAATTTGACTGTGTCTGTGAAGAGAGACCTTCGCTCCAAATCAGGTCCTGCTCTAGGTACTGGGATGTAGGGATCACCCTGTCTGTGGAGAGAATACAGTTTAACCCATGACACCTCTCCCCCCTAAGGTAACTGTACCTTGAGGGGGTTCCTGAGTGTCAAGGGTCCGGGTTTGGCTGGGCCTGGGACTGGGGGTGTAAGGAGGAGCCATCCTGGACAGAATGGAAGCGCACCTCAGTCCCCAGGGCCAGTCTGAGCTTCTCTGCTGTGGAGTGGCCCCTTGGGTTCCCCAGAGATGGGCAGAGTGGCCCCACTGTGCTGGTCCAGGGACCCTCCCATAGGACGGTCACTTTCGCACACCAGACCACACAAGGTTCCTTGTCAGTTTTCCTGGCTCTCTGCACCTCAGAGTCCCACGATCTCCTGGCCCAGGGGACTTGGTAGGTTCTCAGGAAATGCGCTGAAGGACAGAAGCTGGCACGCCACCTCATGTGTCAAGTGGGGAGCGGGTCCTTTCCACTCGAGCCTTTAGGCTCCTTGGGGCTTGGTTTTGTATCTGTAATATGGGAACAGGGAGGTGGGTGAGGTCCAGAGACTGACTCTTCGCTGGGCTCCACGGAGACTGGACCCCAGGCCCCTGCGACACCTCCCGGGCCCTCCCTTGGTCTCACAGCCCCAGCTGCAGGGAACTTTCCAGGCTGTTCCATTTAGGAAGGTGTGCGACGCCCTGGGCTTGGTCATCCTGAAGGCCCTTCTGGCTCAGTTCTGTCACTTGGTCACTACCACTGAGTCATTTGAGACATTACTACATGTCTCAAACTACATGTCTCAGGGACTCTGGAATCTGCAACTTTGGACAAGAAGCTGACTTTTACCAGCTCAGTGACCTAAGACAAGCCATGCAAGACCCCAATGACTCAGTTTCCTCATCTGAACTATGAGCACAATGACAGGACCCACTTTGGAGGGCCATTCTGATCAGTGACTTGTGTGTGGAACAGGGCCTGGCAAACCATAAGTGCTTCGAGTCTCCTGGTGTCCTTAGCTATCAGAAGCCAGATGTGGTGGCGTACACCTGGAATCCCAATACTTGGGGAACTGAAACAGGAGAATCACAGGTTCGAGGATGGCCTCAGCAATTTAGTAAGACACTGAGCAATTTAGTGAGACCCTGTTTCAAAATTTTAAAAAGCAAAATAATGCTTAGGTGTGGCTTGGAGGTAGAACACCCCTGGGTTCAATCCCTAATACCAAAAAAAGAAACCAAAAAAGAATGTGTTCTTGATAATTGCCTGTAGAGACCCTCCCTCCCCACCAGGGTCCCAACATGGGCCATCCATGGAGCAGGTGCTCGAATCAGTGAACGGATCACAGAAAGGAGCGCTGATTGTTGGCAAGTTTATCTTTTCTTCTCCAAAATATCTCTCTCCCTCTCCCTCTTCTCTCTCTCTCCTTCTCTTTCCCCCTCCTCCTCTGTCTCCTCGTCTCTCCCCCCTCTCCTCCCTCTCCCTCTTTTCTCCCCCCTCCTCTGTCTCCTCATCTCTCCCTTCTCTATCTCTATCTCTATCTCTATCTCTATCTCTGTCTCTATCTCTCTGCCCTGAAGCTGTCACGCCTCTCATTTTATTTCTGGCTCAAATCTACACACTTAAAATATACATGTGTGTGTTGCATTTCAGCCATCTGTCTCGTACCTCCATTTCTGTTAGCATATATTAGCTTTCCTGCCAAAAGCTAGTGAGCAGAACACAATAAATTCTTGCTCCCTTACAGAGTGCTGCTAATTGACCACAGAATGACAGCACGGTTCTCTTAATTGCCCACAGGATTATAGGTGAGATTTTCATCCCTGAAATAGAGGACAAACTTCTGTGAGTAAAGATAGATGTGATGGATGGGGCAGGAGGCAAAGAAACCGAAGCTCACGGAGTGAGAGGGCTGTTGATTCAAAGAATCACAGAATGCAGGAGACGAACTTGTCTCACACCTTCATTCTGCAAATAAAATCACAAAAGCCCAGGGAGGTGATTACATTATATTCCAGTCCCAGAGGCAGTGAGTGGCCATCTGGACTCACAGCCTGGGCCCTGGGCTTGCTTCAGTTTTCTTTCAGTTGCACCCACTTCAGCCAGGGCCCTGTTGAGAGCCTGCCATTGCCTGTCCACTTATTAGCTGTGTGACCTGGGCAAATCACCTCTCTGAGCTTCCTCAACTATACCTGGGAAGGGTAATAATACCTGTCCCATTGAGCAGGGAGTTCAGGGGACAGGGCCTGTACTGTTTTCAGCCCAAGCTGGCATCTGGAGCGTATGCACAGGCATGTGTACGTGCATACGGGGCAGCCCCTGATGACCAAGGCTATCGATGTGAGCATTAAACCAGCTAGGGTTTTAATCCTATTTCTTCCATGTATTAGCGTTTTGCATCTGAGCAAGTTCCCTACCCTTGCTTCCTATGAGAGGGGTATGTTTATCTCTTCTTCACAGTGTAGATACTTGATAACACATGCTAAATACCTGGCACACTGCAGGCCTTCAATGTTTGGTAACTGGGGTTATTTTCCTTTTAGGAAAAAGTAAGTCTCTGATAGGGAAAAAAAAAACAAAAATGACTAAAGAGGCAGCAATGCTCATCCTTTGTAAGTTGTCCCGACTTTGAAAACAAAGCTGTAAATTCTAGACTTGAAATGTTTAGTCGGTGTTTGCGTTCTAGACACTTCTGTGCATTCCAGGGGCCTGGGTCATTCCAGATACAAAATATTATCTTCTCAGTTGACGGGCTCTTGAATTTGCTGGAATTAAAGAAAAGGAAGTAGTCAGTGGCTGGGTTCTTGAACCGGGACCCGTGATCTGGTGGCCCTGTGTGACTGACAAGATCACTTCCCAGTGCAGGGGAACAACCACCATTCTGAAACTGACTGCTCAGCCCCAGCACATTAGAGTTTACTCTGTGCTTCCTCTTCAGTCTTGATTCCACAAATATTTGCCTAATGCCTTCCCTGCTCCAAACTCCCTGCCAAATCTTAAGGAAGGACCAGGCTGTGAGGCCGAGGGGACAGCCCTCTTGGGACCAGGATATGCTGTGGACTGGAGCTGATGGGTGTGTAGGAACAGGGTACAAAGAATATACAACACACACAAATAAGAAGAATGCATTAAAGTGACAGCTAGGAAGGAGGTGCACTGTGGTGCTGTCATCAGCAGGGTGGGAAGAACCTAAAAAAGATGACATTCGAGCTGAGAACTGTGAAATGCAAAGATATGATCGTAAGTAGAAGTGAGCAGTGAGTAATTCCGAAAGAAGGATTTGGAATGCCTAAGGTAGGAAATGGCCCAGTATGTTTATGGATAAAGAAGGCTGGGGAGCTGGAGACCAATTATTGAAGAGGAGAGTGGTTGGAGGTGTAGGGTCTTGTAGTTCACATAGGAGTTTGTAAGTCTTAACAAGCAAAGTACTTTCTCTGAGTGTGATGGAAAGTCACTGAAGATTTTTAAAAAGACGTTCAGAGATGGGAGTGGAACTACATTATTTAAAGTAAATTGGGGAGCTCATTTTTAAAGAATTGCCTAACGAATCCTTTTGGAAAACACAAGCCATTTCTTGTGCATGTAATTACTTCCCAATTGATCCATAGTCAGCATCTGAGTTTTTGCACATTGGATTTACCCACAGAGAGGCACATTTACGGACTTCTATCCCTAAGTGATTTAGCAGTTCCTCAACTTCTCAAAAAGCAATTAAGAAGACTGGGAAGAAGAAGGCCTTTTATTCCCCCACCCCACTCTGGCCAGGCAGAGATAACAAGGGGAGTATATTTTATGGGGATGAGGTCAAGAGACTTCCTCCTGCTGACAGAGTGACAGGGACAGAAGTCCTGCACCTTCAGGCATCCACCAGCCCTGCCAGATGGCTGACACACCAAGAACTCTCCCCACACCAGCCTCTCACCCCATCCTCAGTAGGACGAGAACTTCTGTCTTGCAAAACCATGGTTTCTTTATGTCAAGAAAGATCTGGTTCAGCCCACCTTCCAGTGATGCACTGTCCCGTGCTCTCTTTGAGAGCACTGATCCACCTTGGTCATCCGTCTCCTGGCAAACCCGAATGTGTGAGGGTTGTGGCTCTAAGCTAGAAGTGGAACTCAAGTTAGGAGCGTGCGCAGTGGGGAAGCTCTGAAACACGTTGTGTGTTATCATTTGGATATAGTGTGTCCCTGGAAGAACTCACGGATTAAGGCAAACACATTCAGAGATGAAGTGATTGAATCATGAAGGTTCTAATCTTAGTGGATGAATCTATTCATGGTTATGGATTTATTGGGCGGTAAGGTAGACAGGGAGGGTATGACTGGAGGAGGTGGGTCACTGGGGGTGTGGCCTTGGGGACCATAGCGATGTCCATGGGCCTCCTTCTCTCTTGCTCTTTCTACATCCGGCCTCCATGCCCTGAGTCCCTCCACCTGTGTTCCCTCTCTCTCTCTGCTTCCTGCTGCCATGCCCTGAGCTCCACAGACATGGCCCGGCCTAACATGGACTGAAACCTCCAGAACCGTAAGCAAATGAATCTTCCTCTAAGTTGTGCTAGTCAGGTATTTTAGATCACAAAAGTAAGAATGCAGACTGAAACAGGGTGGCTGCTGGCTCAGCCTTCCTGCTAGTCACAGCAACAGCAGCAGCAGCAGCAGGTTGTAGAATGAGCAGGGGCTGAACGCATGGTCAGGAGCATCACAGGAAAAGAACCAGTGTCCGCTTTTCCTGGACAATCACAGTGAGGACATCTCCTGAGCTCCAGCCTTCTTTCCCACGTTGCTCTAGTAATCATGTCATAAAAGACTCAACTTTCAGCTCACGGGCTGAGAAACCACCGAAGTCCCCGGCCCCTTTAGGACATGACGTTCAATTCTTCTGGCCTCGGTTCTCACACCCTGCACAGCCCCGGAGCTTAAGTACTTCAGCAAGCATGTCATCTAGTGGTCCCTAAACTTTGGATTTTTCTGGAGAAATTCCAGTTTCAATTTCAGCATGATACACGTGTCAGCAGGACTCGAGGCCCAGGGCACCAGAGAGCCACCACCTGGCTGCGTGCACCAGTGCCCTGCCACCCTCGCACCCCATCCCCAGCCACACTGCCATTCTGTCCACACAAAGCAGAGCCGATTCGTGGTTCCTAAGGCCAGGCATTGCCCAAATGGCTGCCCTGGCTTCCTCTACTCCATGACACTCCTCCTCCATTCAGGAACATGTGACCACGACCTCTCTGACTGTCTGCAAGCTCCGTCCATTTCCTTGCCTGAAATAAGTAGTATCCTTTATCTTCTCACCATGCTTCATAAGAAATTCTGTCATCTGCAGATGTCTATCATGCTACTCACAGCATTTTATTTTTAAAAGCCATGGGCTCGTCTGCATTTCCTCTTGGTTTCGTGAGATCCTGGAGAAAGGCTGCCCTCCCCACCTTTCATTCTCAGCGACTCTCAGGACACAGTAGATATCCAACCAGCGTGGGCTGTGGAGGGTCTCAGCCCTGATGTCCCACATCTCACTTGCCAGAGTCATCATTGAACTGCACTGATGTCCTGAAAGCAAAACAAAAAGTACACACACACGCACACACACACACACACACACACACACACACACGCAAGCACACGTGTGGCCACACACATGGAATTGTGCCCAGAACTGTGTGGCTGGCCGGGTCTTTCCACATGTAACTTTCCCACCAACGTTAACTCCCCCTTGGGTGGCAATATCTAATTTTTAGAGGGATTTCCTTCCTTCCCTACTTATGAGCACCCAGTGATACCACATGAGAGGCTGAGCAGGAATCCTAGACCCATTGTACAGGTAGGAAAACCAAGGCACAGAGAGCAGTGGTATAAGTGGGGTTTGAGCTGTGCTTCCCCGGGGAGGTGGGAGCTCTCTGAGGCCCCACCTTTGCCTCTCCTGTGACAATGAGAGGACCCAGATGTGGCCTGAGCTCAGCCTGGGCAGCTGTCAGAGTAGGGAAAGGGTTAGTGGCATATTACTACCGAAGACAACAGATGACAGCTAGAAGCTGAGTACAACCAGCCTGACCACATGCCTACGCAGCCACCATGGGTTCAGAGATATGACTGTTCAGCCCTCAGACATGGCACAGGGTGAGAACCTGGAGCTAGAGGTGTCAGCTGTCAGCCCCAATCCAGAAGCACCGCTGCTTCCCCCTCATCTCGCCAGGCCCTGGCGTGCCCTTCTGAGTCAGTGTCCCCCTGAGACTCCAAACTCCAGGTCCCCTCTCCAACCTCCAGAGGGTCCTGGGGCTCTCAGCCAGTGCCACACAAACCAGGATTGTCCCTCTGATCCCCAATTCCCTCCTCCGTGGCTCCTGCTCTGTGCCCTTCCTCCAGAGGTTTGCCTTACACCGCTCTGAATAACTCCAGCACTCTGACGGAGGTCGCCCTGCTAAGGAAAACAAGAGGAGATCTCATACAAAACAGGCTCTCAGCTCAAAGTCATCGTGTGTGCCAGACTGCCAGGCCTGTCCCCAAAAGCTGGACTTTCTGAGGTCACAGGCAGCGCGGGTCCCAGCTGGCTGGCACCAGTTTGCAAGAGCTAGTTGTGCGTGTCTCTTCCCCACCTGTGTTTGATGATGTCACATTGGCAGTTTGGAATGGTCCATGGCTGGAGTATTTCCACTGTGGAAATGGGTAAATGCTGCAAATAGAACTCCCCCTCCCTAGGAGCCAATCGCCAAACCTTTACCAGAGCACTGTTGGCACAGACTTTCTTTGGAATGTGATATAGGCCATGAGTGTCTTTCAAAAAAGAAGCACATGAGCCGGGCGTGGTGGCGCATGCCTATAATCCTAGTACTTGGGAAACTGAGACAGGAGGATCACAGGTTCGTGGTCAGCCTCAGCAACTTAGTGAGGTCCTCCACAAGTTAGCAAGACCCTATTTCAAAAGAAAAAATAAAATAGGGCTGGGGGTGTAGATTAGAAATAGAATGCCCCTGGGTTCAATCCCAAGTACAAAAAAAAGGAAGGAAGGAAGGAAGGAAGGAAGGAAGGAAGGAAGGGAGGGAGGGAGGGAGGGAGGGAAGGAGGGAGGGAGGGAGGGAAAAAAGATGTACAAGTACAGTTTTGCAACATCTTGCATATAATTTCAGGCAATGCATCATCTCTGAATCCCCACAGTGGACTCCCCGGGTTAAGGACACTCACTGTGAGGCTTTCAGATGTTTCTAGGAGAGGGAGAGGAAGAGAGAATGGGCATGTGGAAGAGAAGCTGTGCAAAGAAATGAGATGTTTCATTGTTAAGCCTTGCCCAGGCCTGAGCTAAGCTTTCTGGAGTCATGTTACAGAGGAGGACGCTGAGGCCCAGAGAGGTCATGCATCTTGTCTAAGATCACACAGATATGAAGTGACAGAGCTGGGTTCCGAGTGAGGACTGTGGTCTGGAAGGGTTGACTGCTCACCAGGTCATAGCATGCAGCTTTCTTTGGAAGAAGCAATAGTAGAGGCCACTGTAGTAGGAACAGTATGGTCCTTCAAAGTGTCCACAGCTCCCTCACGTGACAAAGGCCCTCTGCAGACGGGGTCAGGGCCTTGAGATGGGAGGTCATGCTGGCTGGCCCGGTCTGGTCCCCGAGGCTGTAGGGACAGAAGGGGAGGCAGCAGAACCTGTGAAGGGACGTGTGTGCTAAGGACTGTGGTCCGAGGGCGGGCTCATCGGTTCCTCCAGTGGATCATTACCCTTCACTGTTGCCTCTGCTCGCCCTACCCTCAGCCTGGAGTTGCTGGCCGACCTTCAGTATGCCTTTGGACTTCCCTTCTACCCGGGCTACGAGGGCCAGTTTTCTCTGGAAGAGAAAAGCCTGTCGCTGAAAATTATGCAGTACTTCTCCAACTTCATCAGATCCGGGTAAGTGGGCCACCCGCCCTGAACTCCACCATTGCTTCCCTCCCTATCCCCTCCATCTCCACACAGAGGCTGCATGTGGCACTAACAGAGCCGCCCTTTCCTCCTGAGACAGCAATGGCTGGCCACTTCTCTCCCTGCCGCGGTGTCCTCTCTAGCCAAAACTATTTTTGCTTAGATTAATCTTCTTGAAGGAAGCGCCAGATATAGCCCTGTCTTGTTCAGCCACATTGTGTGTGCATGTGTGTGGTACTGGAGATTGAAACCAGAGGCATTCTACCTCTGAGCTGTACCCCCAGCTCTTTTCATTTTTTATTTTGAAACAGGGTCTTACTAAGTTGCTGAAGGCTTCGCCAAGTTGTTGAGGCTGGCCTCAAACCTTCCATCCTCCTGTCTCAGCCTCCCAAGTACTGGGATTACAGGCATGCACCACCACACCCGGCTGTTCAGCCACATTTGATAGCCCTAGATCAGGGTTTTTTAGCCTCTGTCCTACTAACAGCTAGGCTAAAGAAGTCTCTGTGTGTCCTGTGTGTTGCAGGATGTGTGGCAACATCCTTGGCCTCTACCCAGGCCCCTACTCACCCCTATTCTAGTTATGAGAATCAAAAATACCTCAGGTACTGCCCACTGTCCCCTGGGGAGGTGCCACAGCATTAGGGTCTCAGCTGCAGTAATGGTGCCTCCCTCCTCCTGGGGGTTCAGCTATTTCCCTTGGTCTTTCATGGGATGTTCATGAATTCTCTGGAATTGTGCTAGGTCTTCAGGAAAGGTAAACAGGTAAAATGTCCTGGCCCAGCTATAAGCTACGGATAACACAAAGCAATAAAACCAAGCACGATTCAAAGCAGGACCAAGTAAGCTGTATGCATGTGCTATGGGAGCTAAGTGGAAAAAGACTTATCTTCTAACAAGAGTTTTAGAAAATGTTTCCATGAAGAAGTGACATTTAAAATAGGCCTTGAAGGATGAATAGAATATTCAGATGAGCAAAGGAGAGGGCACGCTGGGGAGAGGAGGGTAGAAAAAGCACGCCTGTGTAGCAGTGGGCTAGCTGGTGGGGTCTGCTGGGAGACAGCCTGGACAGCAGGTCACGGAGGATGGAGGGTATCTCAGAGGTTGTGACATCCCCTTTGTGGGGAAGTTGGCCTATAGATGGCAAAATGGCAGACAGGCTCCCTGACTCTGGGCCTAGCCTCTTCCCCAGCCTCAGACAAACAAGGGCATTGCAGAGACTGGCAGTGGAGTCCAGATCAAAGGGCATCAGGGTGGAAGGGCCACTGGGGCCTCTGATCACTCAGAAAGGCAGCAGGGCCCTGAGCCATGCTTCTGGGTCACGAGTCACACCTTTCCTTTGCAGAAATGGTCTGAGTGAGGCGAGCTCAGCAAGGCTTTGTGCCTTAATGCTCTTGTAATTCCCAGTTGGGGTCACAGCCAGATTGAGTGGGTTCAAATCTGGCATCAAAGATGTGTGATTTGCCCTCAGAGACCAAACATAGGTAGAAGGTGGTGCCAAGTGATATCCGGAAGGACGTTTCCCTCATGGAAACTTCTTTCTTCTTTCTTCTCATTTTCTCAGAAATCCCAACTACCCACATGAGTTCTCACGGAAAGTCCCTGAATTTGCAGCCCCCTGGGCTGACTTCGTCCCAGGAGCCAGGGGAGAGAGCTACAAGGAGCTCAGCATTCTGCTCCCCAATCGGCATGGCCTGAAGCAAGCCGACTGCTCCTTCTGGACCAAGTACATCCGGGCTCTGAAGGCGTCAGCAGGTAGCTAGGGTGCTGGTCGTGGCTGACTGTTCGTCCTGCCTGTGCTGCATGTGTTAAAGCCTTGGGTCACTGGGTGCTGATGGCACAGCCACTTCCCATGAGATGCTCAGTCTGCAGATCCTTCTGCCAAGAGCCTTGGGTTATGGGGGCTGGAAGGGGAAGCAAGAGAGACCTGAGGAGAGGTCCTAGGGGCCAGGGGTGAGAAGCGCCATGAGAAGGTGGGATGGTGAGCAGCATCCAGACCCTGGTCGGATATGCTGGCGCAGGAGAGAAGGGGGGCTCGGAGCTCATTCTTGCAGCCCCTGCAAGGCTAGATAGAAAATCATGGAAAAGTAATTCTAGCCAGGGTACAAGTAGGCATTCCTACCTCTTCCTGTTGCAGAGGTACTAAGGGGAGAAAATGAATCATAATGAAGGTATGGGGCATACAGAGATAAACACAATGCCCTTCAGAAGCTTCTGGAAGAGTAGAGAAGTGAATGAATGCCTTCAGCTTTCCTGGCGCCATGGCGGAAGGCTGGCCCTGGCTAGCGGGAGTACATAGGAAGGAGGACTGACCTCTCCCTGAAGGTTCTGGAAGGCTCCCCGAGGGAGGTAACACTTTGGCTTAGGGTTTCAGATGGCTGTCTTCAGATGGGGATAAAGGGGAGTGGAGTGCTACGCCAAGAAATGCCTTGACCCACACATGGCTTAGGTTCTCAACTCTGCTTCCAGCTTCCAGGCCAAGTGGCTTTGATTGGCAAGTCAAGTACCACTGTACCCTTAGCCTGTCCCCGCAGCTGGAGATGAGTCTGGTGTCCCAACCACCAGAAGGGACCCTCTGTGGGGCATCAGTGGGCAAAATCCACTGGAGACTGGGGTCTCGCTGGGCAGAAGGAAAATGAACTATGGAGAAGTCCTGATCTGGCCTGGACCAACCTGACTTGCCCTCTCTGTTTCAGATGGAGCCAAGGACGAGCAGCTGGCGGGGAGTGAGGAGGAGTTGACGGCTGAGTTTGGGGAGGGAGAAGACATTCTGGGTTCCCCAGAGCCTGGCCCCAAGAGCTACAGCAAGTGACCAGCCCCTGCAACCCCTCCCCACGTGCCCACTATGGCCGCCTCATTCTCTAGAATAGCTGCTTGCTTTCAATAAAGCGTCTATATGCAGCAAAGCACCAGTGACTGACTTGTGGTTTCAAGGCAATTCTTGGGCAACATCAAACTATGTCTGAATAATTATCCTGAGGCTCGAATCCCAGGCTGCTGGGTTTTTTCAACAAATATTGATGGAGCATCCATGATGCACCATCCTATGCTAATGTTAGGGAAAAGGGATCCGAACCTCTAGAAGGAAAGTCAGGCAAACAGAAGAGGGTGACACAGAAAATGAGCATCCATAGACGGAAGGACCCAGAGTGACACGGTCCTGCATAGTTGGTGGGAAAGATTGGCTCTGGAAGGTTCCAGAGAGAGGTAGGAGAACTCTGGCTGGGACAACAGTCTAGCAAGAGACAATGAGCAATGAGAGTGGAGATGGGGAGGGAGCAGATCCAAGGGCCTGGAGGAAGCAGAATCAGCCAGACTGGATGAACAGGAGAGGGGGAAGGTGCAGGGTGAGAGAGTCACTCCGCTTACAGCTGATTGGTTGATCGGGTTCCTGGATCAGCAACTGATTTTCTCATTCACCTTCCTCAGGGACACTTGTAAAGGCAAATTTTCTGTTGAAAACTCTTCTCTCTGTCTCTCTCTCTCTCTCTCTCTCTCTCTCTCTCACACACACACACACACACACACACACACACACACACACACCAAAGGAAATGCAGGCGGAATTAGTTAACACTCTCTGTCATTTATATGGCACGTCATAAAGTGTGTTCACACCATTATCACACTTGAGTTTAAGCCAAAGTTGGTGATGATTTGTAGGCTTGGTGAGGCCTGGAAAGGCTGAAGGCTTGGGGTGTGCCTAAGTTCACACAGGGAGGAGGGGAGGGTCAGAGCCCAACTCAGGTCTCCAGGTGAGGGAACGTTCCCTCTGGGAAGGGGACATTAAGTTGTGATGGGATTGGAGTTGCTAATCAGCTGACATCACACTAACCAGAATTATACAGGTAGATCCAATGTGATCACAAGTCATTAACAATAGGTTAAAAATAGGTTAAATCTCTGGCTAGGGCCCGGGTGTGGTGGCACACACCTGTAATCCTAGTACTTGGGAAGCTGAGACAGGAGGATCACAGGTTAAAGGTAAGCCTCAGCAACTTAGTGAGACCCTGTTTTTAAAAAATAAAAATAAATAAAATAGAGCTAGGGGTCTAGCTCAGAGCTAGAATGCCCCTTAGTTCAATCTCCAGTAACACACACACACACACACATACACACACACACACACACACACACACACACACACTAGGGAGGTAGAGGGGAGGACCAGAGTCAGGATGGCATGAAAATAACATGGTTTTTGCTTTTGAAGATGGAGGAAGTGGGCCATGGAGCTAGGAATGTGAGTAGCCGTTAGAAGCTGGAAAAGGCTAGATTTTCCTCTGGAGCCCCCAGGAAGGAACACATCCTGTTAACACCTCAATTTTAGCCTATTCGAGATTCATGTTAGAGTCTCACCTACAGAACTATAACACAATACATTTGTGTTGTGTTCGTCCTGTCAATTTGTTACAGCACCCACAGAAAACTAATACATCGTTCTACCTGCTCAGATATGTATTTTACCCCACCTTTGGATCACATCTCAGGTGTAGCTAGCTCATTGTTTTTCTCGTGGTAAAAAGTCCACTACAGTCTAATATCAAACCCCAAATTCATCAGCACTAGCCTTGAAGGAAAGTTTGTCACATTCTTTCACATGGATGGATTGGGTGACGGGCAATGTTGGTAGAACCAGTTTTTGACCACCTACTTTGTGAGCCCCGCACATGTGTGCACTCTGGCACTGCTGGGTGATGTCTGCTATTTTGTTCTCAGCTTATAAAATCTGATTTAGAAAACATCCCATTTTAGCACTGTTTTAATAACAATGCCTACTTTGCAGGTTTGCCTTGCTGATTAAAGATGCTAAGGCATGTGAACAGAAAACATGAAAGTGCCATTCACTGTTACTGGTAGGTAACAGTGGGTATGGGGTACACACTGTGTGCCAGTTCATGACAAAGGTAAAGATGGGGGGTCAGACACTTCCAAAGCCAGGCTGCCATGGCCCTCACCCCGGAACAGCTCTTGGCCAAAGAAGGCAAAATAGACAATGTTCAGTAGCTAGGGTATTTGAGTTATAGGAGACCTGAGTCAAGAGTATTCGGCCTGGGTTCCGCAGCCAGCCATGTTAGAGCTGGCTTCTGATCTCTGGGCTCCAGGCTCTCACCATAATGTACTTTCTCACATGCTGCAGAGATTACCCCTGAAGTCACAGGATTACGCAACCCATTCATAAATGAGCTGGACAAACAGGAGCATGTGCTGGTTAGACCTGAAGGCTTCATAATCTCTCCTCTCATCTCTAGAGGTCAAGAAGGTCACAACACACCCAGTGCCAAGTTAGGGTCACTCAAAAGTCAGGAAGTCATCTTGCATTGAGAACCAGCATGACCTTCCGGATCAGTAAGGCATGAACAAAGAAGGAAATGTAGAAATTGATTGGACACCCAGGCACAAGTCAGCTTCCTTCTGACTTGTACATACCCTGGAAGGACAGGAAGATGAGTCAAGTGTTCTTCTCAAAGGGAAGTGGAGAGAGAAATCTGCAAAGTCCTGCTCCTGACCACCCTGCAAAGGTAGCAGAAGTGCCAAGAGCTCAGGGACTCTGCAGGCCCCCACCAAAGCTGGAAAGACGAGGACAGTGCCTCCCCGGTGATCCCAGGACATAAGGCAATGATTCCAGGACCAGGCCAAGGGCATAAAAATCACTCAAGTGCCTGGGTATAAATGCAGATTTCTGTTCCCAAACTTTTAACACTAAATAGATCTAAGGTAATTCTTATACATCTAATGAATAACACCTTTACATAGGTCACAGGTCTCCCATCTCCAGAGTAACCCCTAAGATTTCCATCTTAGTCCCGTTGCCCCATAACTTGTAGCATGAGTTTGCCTCTTTGTGACTGGTCAACTTCATGCTGAACCTACTGATTTCCTTCTGAGAAAGATGCTCTAACTCATTTATGCCACCCACTGCTACACCTCCAAAAGTTGAGCAATGGTACAATTTCTGTCTTCCTTTGGTTACTTTCGCAATTCTAAACAATATCTCCTCTTATTCCAGCACTTGTGTAATGGTTTCCTGGCTTCCTATGAACCATGAGTGTTTTCCCGTCCTTATACCACAGCCCCTGCCCCTTTCTTTTTCCTCTTCAGCCTCATTCCCTTCCACCCTTTCATTGTGACTACTCATACTCTCAGCTTTACTTTCTCCTAAACCTCAGCCAAGCCTTTCAGGCTCTGTCCACAAGGCACTTTCAACAAGTGAAAACCAGTTAACTTCACTGATCCTAGTAAGACTGTACATACATTTCTCAAGGCCATTCAGCATGAGAATTCCTCTGAGAATTTAAAGAGAAATATTTGTCACCTTGAGATCAAAAGTTTCTCTTTTAATATAGTCTGTCACTTGCTTAAAATGCACTATATTTTAGAGCAATTTCTGTGTAGATCAGATTATAGTGAAGCTTTGTTTTATCTACCATTTATAATTGCTATACTTCCCTTTCCTTTCTCCCTCTTTCTTCTCCTTCCCTCTTCTCCTTCCTTCTCTTACAACCAATCCTGCATCTACCTGACCAGGTGCCCAGATTTACCCTAGAGCAGGACTACAGGCCCCAAGGCAGTGCCCTGCCAGTCCCCATCCCAACACTTCTCTGTAAGCTGATGCTCTGGCCTTTCAGAGCTGGGAAAGTGAAAGATGTCACTGTGGGGAGACAGGCAAGAGGAGGAAGCTCAGCAACAAATGTGAGGGCGCTGGCCAGTTCCTGGGTCAGCATCTGGGCTCTACCGAAGTCTCACAGGACCAGGGGATCTGTGTGCTTTGAAAATCAAGATGGGGACCCACATTCATCCAAGACCTCTGCTGGTCCTTTTCCATGGTAACCCTTGAGATTTTCTCATCCTTTTCATGTCTTTATTATTCAAACTGGGGCTCACTGGTTTCTACTCCCTTTGAATGGAAATTAAACCCTTACTTCCTGGCTTTCATTGAGATGTCCACAAATATTCCTGGAGTCCTACTGTGTGTTGGGTCAAAAGTTAGCATGACAGAGAGTAAGGGGCTCAGGTCTCCTCTTGGAGGAAATGAAATCTTTGTGTTAGATTCAAGATGGCGACGGAATAGGAGCCCCTGAATGAGTCTGTCTCAAAACTGTCTCGCAATCGCCTCGGGGGCTCAGAACTAAACAACATCGCACAGACACAGAAGAACCAAAACCCAAAATCCAGTAACCTGAGTATGAATACACAGACACAGAGTCTACCAGCTACAGATTCCCACAGAAAACTGCAATCCCGTGTCCGCAGGATGGGTAAGGAGCCACCTTACCCCAGTCCCTACAGCCAGGGCTAACAGCCCCAGGTGCCGCAGACAGATTGGAAGGAGAAACCAGAGAATTCTGTGAGTGGTGGGGCCATCACAGCAGCAGATCCTGGGCTCCTGCCACAGCCACACACCTCCCCCCTCACTGCGCTAGGAGCCCGCGCAATCCCCGGCACCCAGCATTGGAGCCCTGCACCAGCCAAGATCTGGGTGGCCCCCGTGCCCCACACCCCGCATCCCGCCTAGGCAAGCCACGCCATCCTGCACAATCGAGGCAGCCAGCCGCGCCCTCCCACGTGCCACCTGGGCGGCCCCCGCCCACCGCGCCCTGCCTAGGCCAGCAGCACCTTCCTCTGCGACCCAGGCGGCCAGCCATGTGGTCCCATGCAACTAGCCGCGCCATCCCGCACAACCAGGGTTCCCAGCTGAGACCCGGGTGACCTCCCCTGTGCACCGCCTAGGCAAGCCGCACTGAACCACGCAACCCAGGAGGCTAGCTGCGCCTTCACGCGTGACCAGGGCGGCCAGCCGCGCCCTGCCTAGGCCAGCTGTGGCATCCCGTGCGACCCAGGTGACCAGCCACACTATCCCATGCAACCCAGGTGGCCAGCAGCGCCGTCTCGTGCAACCCAGGCAGCCAACCGTGCCATCCCGCGCGACCAGGGCAAACAGCTGCGCCCTGCCTAGGCCAACCAAGCCTTCCTGTGAGATTCAGGCGGCCAGCAGCGCCGTCCCGTACGACCCAGACAGCCAGCCTTGCCATCCCGCGTGACCAGGGCGAACAGCTGCGACTAGCCTAGGCCAGCTGTGCTGTCCTGTGCGACCTAGGTGGCCAGCCGTGCCATCTCTGGCAACCAAGGTGGCCAGCCGCGCCCCACATAGGCCAGCTGTGCAATCCCATGCTACCTGTGCGCCTCCCCCTGCACCCCACCTAGGCCAGCCGCAACATCCCAGGCATACTAGGCAGCCCTCTGTGCCCCGCCCCGGACTCCAACACCACCACCCCAGACACAGCGGCCCTCCAAACCCCGCCTCAGACTCCCACACCCCCCGGAGCTGCTACCCAAGACCCACAGCCTGCACCTCTCTTACCTGCATAGGAACCCTTGTGTCACACTTCAGAGCCCAGACACCCTCCGGCGCCGCCACTTGAGAACCGCGCAACCCTCCACACTGCCTCAGAGCCAGGGCATGCACCAGAACCACCACCTGAATTCCAGGAGCCCAAGCACCTCACGGAGGCCTGCGTGCAATCCTTAGCGCTGTGCCTCAGCACCTGTGCACCCTCAGGCACCACTACCTGATACCCGGAATTTGCACCCCCCTCAGGCCCGCGTGAAATGCTCAACACCGCACATCAGAGCCCGGGCAACCTCCAGCGACGCCCCCCGAGACCCAGAGCACATGTGCACCACCTGGGGCCCAGGCGACCCTCAGCATCCGTGCCTCGGAGACCGGGCATCTTCCAGCACTGTCACCCACATCTCGGAGCCCTCATCCAACACCATGCCTCAGTGCACCTCACATGCCAACACCTGACCTCTGGAACCTGCATGCCCCCCCCCACCAGCACACACCATGCCCCGGTCAACCAGACGGGAGGGAACCATAGCCTGCAGTGTACTTACCCAATTGGATCTACAGGGACCATCAAGAGATCTTTTACATAGAAAGGAAGATGATGCAGAGGCAACAGAAACACAAAGTTGAAAACACCGAAAATACGAGAATGAGGAACAGTGAAGAAACAACAAACACTCACAATGCATCAAGTGAGATTACTGATACTGACCTACAGGAAATGCAAGATGGAGAATTCAGAATTTTCATCTTCAGAATGATGAAAGGCCTCAAGGAAAGCATAGAGGAGATGAAGGAGGAAGTTGAGGCTCTAAGAAAGAATCAGAAAGAAACACTGAACGAAATGAAGGAGTCAATAAATGAATTAAAGACTGCAATAGAAACCAACTCTAGTAGACTCAACCACATGGAAAACGGTATCACTCCTGGAAGACAGTTCATTCAAAACTGAAAACACAGTCAACGATATACAGAAGATACTACAACAACACACCCTGGCCATCCAAGAAATACAGGACAATACAAGACGTCCTAATATAAGGATAAAAGGCATCGAAGAAGGATTAGAAACACAGACTAAGGGTATAAGAAACCTCTTCAAAGAAATAATTTCAGAGAACTTTCCGTATATAGAAAAAGAATTGGACATTCACAAACAGGAGACATATGAAACACCGTAAAGACAGGACCAGAGAAGGACCTCACCACGCCATGTAATAATTAATATGTCTAATGTAGAGGCCAAAGAAAGAATCCTTAAAGTAGCAAAAGCAAAAGAAAGGGTGGCATACAGGGGCGAAAAAATAAAAATCACCCCAGACTTCTCAACCCAAGTTAGGAATGCCAGGAGGGATTGGTATGGAGTACTCCAGACCCTGGAAGAAAACAACTTCCAACCAAGACTGGTATATCCAGCAAAGCTATCATTTAAAATTGATGGAGAAATAAAATGTTCCATGATAAACAAACACTTAAAGAATTCATGAGGACCAAGCCAACACTGGAGAAAATCCTAAAAGAAATAAATCACAAAGAAGGAAAAAGAAGCAATTTTCAGAACCACAGGAGAGGTGAACTACACCAGGTAGGCAACTAAACAAGGAGATGTGTCACTACAGCAAACAGAAAATAGAACTCAAAATGACAGGAAATAAAAATCATATCTCAATAATAGCATTGAATGTCAAAGGACTCAACTCCCCAATTAAAAGGCATAGACTGGCAATGTGGATTAAAAAGAATAACCCAACTATATGCTGCTTACAAGAAACTCACCTTCTAGCCAAAGATACTCATACACTAAAAGTAAAAGGATAGAAAAGATATACCATGCAAACGGAGATCGAAAACAAGCAGGGGTAGCAACACTTATATCTGACAAAACAGACTTTAAGCTAAAACACTTCAGAAGAGACAAAGCAGGTCACTTCTTATTAATAAAAGGAACATTCCAACAAGAAGATATAATAATAATAACTATCTATGCCCCAAATGTGGGCACACCTACATTCATAAAACAAAGTCTTTGGTAAATCAGGTCCCAAATAGACCCAAACACAATAATATCAGGAGACTTCAACACACCACTCATGCCACTAGATTGATCCTTCAGACAAAAGATGAATAAAGATTGTTCAGACCTAAAGAAAACCATAGACCAGATGGATCTAATAGACACATACAGATTATTTCAACCAGCAACACCTGAATACACATTTTTCTCAGCTGCCCACGGAACATTCTCCAAAATAGACCACATACTGGGTCACAAAGCAAGCACTAGCAAATTCAAAAGATGTGATATAATTACC
Source organism: Glis glis (assembly GCA_004027185.1). Classification (NCBI taxonomy): domain Eukaryota; kingdom Metazoa; phylum Chordata; class Mammalia; order Rodentia; family Gliridae; genus Glis; species Glis glis. The sequence goes on from PVJS01007883.1 coordinate 28,543, forward strand.
TGCATCTTCTCAGATCACAACAGAATGAAACTGGAAATTAACAACGGGAAGACTAAAAGTAATCACATAAATACATGGAGACTGAATGATACACTCCTGAACGAGGACTGGATCAGGAAAGAAATAAGGGGAGAAATAAAAAGATTCCTAGAATTAAATGAAAATGGAAACACAACATACCAAAATCTATGGGACACTTTGAAGGCAGTGTTAAGAGGAAAATTTATAGCACTGAGTGCCCACATAAGAAAAACAGAAGACATCCAAATAAATAACCTACTAACACACACCTCAAGGATCTTTTTTTTGCGGTACCGGGGATTGAACGCAGGGGCGTTCTACCTCCGCGCTACGCCGCCGGCCCTATTTTTTATACTTTATTTTGAGACCGGGTCTCACGAAGTTGCGGAGGGCCTCACTAAGTAGAGAGAGAGAGAGAGAGACAAGGAGAGAGAGACAGAGAGAGTGCGCGTGCGCGAGCTGAGGCTGGCTGCGAACCCGGATCCTCCGGTCTCCGCCTCCCAAAGTACTGGGATTACAAGTGTGCGCCACCACACCTGGCACCTCAAGGATCTTGAAAAATAGGAACAGTCAAATCCCAAAGCCAGTAGGAGGCAGGAGATAACTAAAGTCAGAGCAGAAATTAATGAAATATAGAATAAAAAACAATACAAAGAATCAACAAAACAAGAAGCTGGTTCTTTGGGAAGATTAACAAGATTGACAAACCACTAGCTAACCTAACCAAAAGAAGGAAAGAATCAACCCAAATTACCAAAATCAGAAATTAAAAAGGGGACATCACCACAGATAGTGAAGAAATACAGAGGATCATAAGAAACTACTTTGAAAACTTACATTCCAATAAAATGGAAAACATGGAAGAAATCAAAAGATTTCTAGACATATACAACCTACCTAAATTGAACCAAGAGGATATAGAAAACCTGACACAACCAATAGCAGGCACAGAGATAGAAACAGCAATAAAAAGTATACCATCAAAGAAAAGCCCAGGTCCAGATGGTTTTCCAGCCGAATTCTACAAAACCTTTACAGAAGAACTAAAACCAATACTTCACAAACTATTCCATGAAATTGAAAGAGATGGAATTCTTCCAAATTCCTTTTATGAGGCCAACATCACATTAATACCCAAACCAAATAAAGACATTTCAAGAAAAGAGAATTGCAGACCAATATCAATAATGAACATAGAAGCAAAAATTCTAAATAAAATACTAGCCATTGCATTCAAAACCATATTGAGAAAATCGTACACCATGACCAAGTTGGTTTCATCCCAAGAAAGCAAGGCTGGTTCAACATATGCAAAACAATACACATTATTCACCATATAAATTGAACTAAAATCAAGAATCACATGATCATTTCAATAGATGCGGAAAAAACATTTGACAAAATTCAACACCCATTCATGTTAGGAGCTCTACAGAAAATCAGAATAGGAGGAACATACCTCAACATCATCAAATCAATATATAAGAAACCCAAAGCCAACATCATATTGAATGGGGGAAAATTGCCAGAATTCCCCTTAAAAACAGGAACAAAAAAAAGATGCCCACTATCACCACTCCTTTTCAATATAGTCCTTGAAACTCTTTCCAGAGCAATAAGACAAGAGAAGGATATCAAAGGAATTTAAATAGAAAAAGAAAAATTTAAATTATCTTTATTTGCAGATAACATGGTCCTATATCTAGAAGACCCAGAGAACTCAACCAAAAATCTACTAGAGCTGATTAAAATTTCAGCAAAGTAGCTGGATACAAGATCAACCTAAAAAAATCAGTAGCTTTCATATATGCCAACCATGAATCCACTGAGAAAGAAATCCAGAAAACAATTCCATTCACAATAACTTCAAAACCAATCAAATACCTAGGAATAAACTTAACCAAAGAGGTAAAAGACCTCTACAATGAAAACTATAGAATACTGAAGAAAGGAATCAAAGAAGATCTTAGAAGATGGTAAGATCTCCCCTGCTCTTGGATAGGCAGAATAAATATTTTCAAAATGGCCATCCGCCAAAAATGATCTGCAGAGTCAATGCAATCCCTATCAAAATACCAACATCGTTTTTCACAGATCAAGAAAAATCAGTCATTAATTTTATTTGGAAAAACAAAAGACTCAGAATAGCCAAAGCAATTCTCAGCAATAAGAATCGTGTAGGAGGCATAACAATTCCTGATTTCAAATTGTACTACAGAGCAATAGTAATAAAAACAGCATGTTATTGGCACAAAAACAGACACATAGACCAGTGGAACAGAATAAAAGATACGGAAACAAGTTCACAAGCTTATAGTCAATTGATTTTTGACAAAGGTGCTAAACACATATGTTGGAGAAAGGACAGTCTTTTCAACAAATGGTGCTGGGAAAACTGGTTATCTACCTGTAGAAAAATGGAAGTAAATCCTTACCTCTCACCCTGCACAGGAGTCAACTCAAGATGGATTAAAGACCTGGAAGTTAGACCAGAGTCTGTGAAATTATTAGAAGAAGGCATAGGTTCAACACTCGAACATATAGCACAGGTAGAAACTTCCTCAACAGGACCTCTAAAGCACAGGAAATTAAAACAAGAATTAACAAGTGGGATAGCATTAAACTACAAAGCTTCTGCTCATCAAAGGAAACCATCAGGAGCCTAAAGAGAAAGCCTACAGAATGGGAGAAGATATTTGCAAGCTATCCCTCTGACATAGGTCTAATATCTAGGATATACAAAGAACTTAAAAGACTTTACACTAAGAAAACAAATAATCCAATCAAGAAGTGGGCAAATGAAATGAACAGACACTTCACGAAAGAAGAGATAAAATGGCCAATAGATACATGAAAAAATGTTCAGCATCATTAGCAATCAGGAAGATGCAAATCAAAACTACTCTAAGATTTCATCTGACCCCAATTAGAATGGCAATCATTAAGAAGTCAAACAACAAATGTTTTTGAGGATGTGGGGAAATCGGGACTCTTCTACACTGTTGGTGGGATTGAAAATTAGTTCAGTCACTATGGAGATCAGCGTGGAGATTCCTCAGAAAACTGGGAATGGACCTACCATATGATCTGGCTATACCACTACTGGGTATCATAACAAAGGGATTGAAACCAGAAAACTACAGTAATATATGCAGACCCATGTTCATAGCAGCACAATTCACAGTGGCCAAATTGTGGAACCAACCTAGGTGCCCATCAACAGATCAATGGATTACAAAATTATGGGAAATACACACAATGGAATTCTACTCAGCAATAAAGAAGAACAAAATAACATCATTTTCAAGAAAGTGGAAGGATCTGGAGAACATTATGTTAAGCAAGATCAGTCAATCACAAAAAAAGAAGGGACATATGTTTTCATTAGTATGTGCAACCTAGGGAGTAGTGGGGGCACACAAGGGACTCTGGTTGATAATGGAGAACCCTCAGCGGAACAAGGGAAGTGGTACAAGGGAAGGGGAAGGGCAAGAAAGAAGCAAATCAGTGGAATTACTACCATAAATAATGTGAAAATATACCAACATCATTCTCGGTATCTCATACCGAGAATGGGTGGAGGTAGGGGGGGACACTAAGAGCTGTGTGCATGTATATTAACATCAAATAGATATTCATTGTGATGTAAGACTCCAATGCACCAATAAAAACACGTTAAAAAAGTAAATAAATAAATACAGATTAGCCACAAAAAAAAAAAGAAAACAAATCTTTGTGTCAGATCAATGAGCCAGATCCAGCCCTGGAAGCACTGGGGAAACTGTTGTGTGTGGTGAAACAGTGAATAAGGATATATAAGGATACAGCCCTTGCAGGCAGAGGGAAGTCCTGTGGATGTTGGACTGTCCCATTAGCACGATGTCTAATGAGACTGTCTGGTCAGTCTGGTCCTTGAGAACATGGGAACTCTGCTCTGGGCTTGGGCTCCTCATGAACCATGCCCTCCTCCACCTGGCAGCCCATTGGCCTTTCTGAGGCTTGCTTTAACTGTAAAATGAGGAAAGGGCATGACCAGCGTACAGAGCTGTGTGACGGTAAAATAAGATCACAGAGTCGGAGGCTCTGCAGGTCTCTGGGAGCCTGGCGGAAGCTGCGTGTGTGTGTCAGCGGAGGGCCCGCCTATACTGAAGCCAGACCCTGCAGCTCCCTGGCTCTGTATCCTGGAGGAAGTTACCTAATGTCCCTGAGCAGGTCCTCTGTGATCTCCAGCTCTCGGGGACTCTCAGGAGTAAATAAAGGCATGTGTGTAGCAGCACAGGGAAGGACCTGGCACTGGACTGCTCACGAGGAAATTGTCACCATCATGAAGACGGGGTGAATGTCTCTTCTAATCCAGCACTTGGTATTTGGCTTTCGCTGCCTTTCTCCATGGCCCTTCTCGCTTGCCCCATAGCTCGAGTGAAGCACTAATGTCCTAGGTTCTCTACGAGACTGTAGTCTGCAGGCTGAAGACCACAGCTCATTGCTCTTTGTAGGACAAGCTATAAATATATCAGGTCATTAAAAAGAGGAAGGAGTGCACCTGGACAACCAAGAACATGCAAATATGGCCCTGGGAGGCTTCAGGGCCCGAAGTCTGCCCATCCCCACTGTCTCCCCATGATTTCTTCACAAGAACTCTAACGAGCCAGATTGGGGACCACAGGCTACCCCTGTCCCCTCAAGCGGCCCCATAAAACCCATGGACCTCCCCAGGAAGGTCACAAACTCAGGCTGGGGTGAGTCGCAGGTCTTGGGTCCTAGATAGCTTCCTGTTCTGGAGGAATAGGGACAATGACTTCTAGTGGGGAGAGTCCAGGACTGGGTCCCAACAGGTGCAGTGCCTACTGTCTACACCTCTGGAGGTGTCCTGAGTGCCTGGAATTTGGAGAGTCAGAAAGGAGAATAAGTATGAGTTTGGACTGCATCACAGAAGCTGGGTGAGCTTGGCCAGTTTATGAGTCCTCTAGCCTCAGTGTTCTCGCTTGTACAGTGGAGTGCCCTTGGAACATTAAAGGGGACACAGGAAGTGAGCCTGGCCACAGCCGTGCTCAACAGAGGCCAGGTCTCTCGTCTTTACCTCTTTTTCCTGCCCCTTAGTAGGCCCATGGTTTCTAGTTGTAGCTGAAGCATATAGTGAGTGCTCAATGGGTCTTTTTGAGAGAACGAAACTAAGAGTCACTGTCCGTTCTGTAGTGGGAAGAAGTCCCAGAGGAATGAGATTGATGGAATAGCAACCCATAATGTACCCACGCCCTGATACCTGGAACCATCAATCATCTGCCTCATGACAAAAGGGACTTTACAGATGTGATCAAGGTTGGAAACTTTAATATAGGGAGATTTCTGGATCTTCTAGTTGGGACCCAGTCTAGTCATGTAATTCCTTAAAAGCAAGAAATTTCTCTGGCCAGAGTCAAAGGGCTGAGGAGGAAGAGTGGGCAGAAGAGATGTGGAAGAAGAGGAAAGCAGAGAGACCCCAAGCATGAGAAGGACTCACTGTGCCACTGCTGGCCCCGGGATGCAGGGCCTATATATGAGGACCAGAGGCCCCCTGGAGCTGGCGGTGGCCTCCCACTGACAGCCAGTGAGGGGAAATTGGGACCTTGATCCTACAACAGCAGGGAACTGGATCCTGCCAAGAGCCTGAAGGATTCTAGAAGTGAGTTTTCCCCCAGAGCCTCCAGTAAGGTGGCAGCCCTGCTGGGAACACGACTTTAGTCCAGGCTGATTGTTAGACTTCTAACTACACAAATTGCAATGTAATAAATACATATTATTTTAAGTCAATAAGTTGTGGTAATTTCTCATGCCAACCACAGAGAACTAATACACAGAGCCTTCCTCTATGAAGACATCTGCAGCCCCCACCTCTCTGGCTAATATATGTGTTTATACAGCATACAGAGGTGCACTACCGTGCCATCTGTGCCGGTGAGAGTCAGGCTCACTACCATGGCTCCCCCATCTCTGTCTTTATCTCTCAAACCACTCTTCAAGACATCTTATTGCCATGGCTACCATGGCCCATAATGCTGTGGTCCTAACACCAAGGCAGGGTAAATCATGGATACCTTTTGTATGGGACAATCTGCAGAGAATGTATTGATAATAAGTATATCCCATGCAAGGGGAGCCCAATAATATTCTTGAAAGTCAAGATTTTCACCAAAGATCCTATAAGCTCCATGCCCACAGGTGGCACCTGCTCACAGTGGTGCAAGCCACTCTGTTAGGTGGCTCGTGGGGCTGGGCTGGTGGTGACAGGCAGCCAGGGGAGAGAGCTTGTCAAGTGTCCCATCTTGAACTTTGGTATCTCTAGTAGGTTGTGGCCAAACACATTGGTGTAAATATCCTCTAGCTGTGGTTTCATATGCCAGAAAGGTAAAATCAGCCATTTTTCTTCATTTCCACCTCCTTTTTGGTTCACAAGCATTGAAACTGGGTCAAAGATTAAGGCACATGATGGTTTATGGATAGAGACATGTCAAGTTCAATCAGCTGGGCCAGTGATCCCAGAGAAGCTGCCTGGTCTCCCCACAGCCTCCTCTGTAAAGAGCTCTGTGAGCCGGGCATGGTGGCGCACGCTTGTAATCCCAGTACTTTGGGAGGCAGAGACTGGAGGATCCGGGTTTGCGGCCAGCCTCAGCTCTCTCTCTTTCTCTCTCTCTCTCCCTATCTCTCTCTCTCTCTCTCTCTACTTAGTGAGGCCCTCCGCAACTTCGTGAGACCCGGTTTCAAAATAAAGTATAAAAAATAGGGCCGGGGGTGTAGCGCGGAGGTAGAACGCCCCTGGGTTCAATCCCCGGTACCGCAAAAAAAAAAAAAGAGCTCTGTGCCACGTGGGAGAGTCAGACGATCTAGCAGACCCCAAGGCCGACCTGTCACTAGTACCCTCCTCGTCCCCTTCCCCGATGAGGAGCTGAGGTCGGGGAGTTTAAGGAAGTGGCTGAGCATCCCAGGAGTCCAGGAGAAGGGCTCAGAGACAGAAAGGAAAGGGGGGGTATTTGTTACTTGGCATCAGCAGGCACAACCCTGAGAGCAAGACTGTGTCAGGTGTTGTTCTACACACTTCTACATAAAATTCCTCCCTTCACTGCCATAGGAGATGAGGAGTGGCACGTGCATTCCAGCCAGTTCCAGAGGGTGGGAACTCCAGCCTGAGGCCACGCCACTGGACTGTGGATTTCCACCTGCAGCGGGGTGTCGGCCAAGCTATGCTGTGATACAAGGGGGCCAGGGGCAGGCTTTCTGGGGGTGGGCTGGTAGGACCATGCGCTGGTAGCCGGGGTTGCGGTCAGGCAGAAGGCCCATCCTGAGGATGTGGAAGGTGAGGGGCTGGCAGGCCAGGGGTGTTGGGACTCCTCAGTGCCTACTTGAGGACCTCTACAAAGCTCAGGAGATAGAGCTGTGACCTAGGCATGGTCTTGGTGGTGGAGGGTGGGGGGTGAGCAGGCCGAGCCACACAGGGAGGGCGAGGCCAGCCTCTGGGCCCAGGTTCTGCCCTTGCCAGCTCCCCTTTACAGCCTCGGGCCTCTCGAGCTATCTGGGTGTGTTCCTGAGGGGTGAGGCTGGCTGGCACAGCTCTCTGTGAAGGTGACAAAGGGGCCTCAGGATCTCCCTTCCATGGTGCACTGACCAGAAAGCCTCTCAGTCAGACAGCAAATGATGTCATCACCACGGCTATGAGTTGGCCTGCCAGGTGACATAACTGGCTCCAAATAGCATGGACACATGTCATCCGAGGAAGCTTGGGGGTGTGGTCACACCACCCACCAGTGGCTCCACACATGGCTCATCGGGCGGGGTTACCAGACTTCTGCTCCTGGGCTCTCTCATGTGGATTCTACCATCCTGTGAATGTCTGCAGGTTACGAGTGTCTACCACTCCCTGACACTCACAGCAACTGTGGCGGGTAGGCCAGGGCACAGAGGATCTTGCCCATCTTATACTCGGAATGGTCAGGCTCAGAATGGGCAAGTGATTGGCCCATGATCCCAGAGTCTGCCCCTTGACTCGTCATCCTGCGAGTCATGTATCTGGCACCAAGACCAGGACACTGTTTCTTCCTAACGCTCCTCCCCACCACTGTGTCACCTGTGTTTCCTAAGTCCCTGGAGAAGCAGAGTCGGGCTGAATCCCACTGAGGGGTCAACACAGGACTTGTAGGCCCAGAACAGGACCTGCAGGGCCTTTGCTCAGCCATACAGAGCTCTCGCGATACTTGGCAATCTCATCCACTTCTGGGAGGAAGCCCTGGAGACTCGGGGCTTGGGGAGCAGAGTGACGACTGGCTTTCAGCTGCCACACTTGTCCCACAGGAACTAAGCCAGTGTCATTGTGAAGAATACAACTTCCTCAGCCTCGATCAGTGGCCTTCCTAGTCAGCTCACTCGGCTCTACCCTGAGTTCAGCAGATCTCTACCGCACTGGCTGATGGCAGCCATACTTCCTACCTTCAGTTGATTATCAGAGTCGTAAAGATATAAGAATCCCTGACCACCCCTCAACCCTCAGCAAACTAGAAGAAGCAAGAGGGTCAGCTGGGCTGCTTAACACTCAAAGCCAACCCTTGTGGCTGAGACCTTAGTTTTCTCCATTGTAGTTTGGGGTAATGTCAAAACAGAACAATGTTCCAGGACAGCTTCTTGCTGAGGTCGAGGCCAGCGCAGGGCCAGGCCCCCGACCTCCCAGTCTTTGCTCACACAGTATGCTCTGCCCCGGGGTGCTCTTCCTCTCCTCCCAGCCCACCTCCATTTTCTTCCTTCCTTTCCCTTTCAGTGAAGCCTGCCTGGTGCCCTCTTCTCTACTCTCTTACTGAATAGCCCCAGCTGCCATTTACCACTGGGTGCTGACTTGCAATTCCGTGACAGGCCTGTCTCCTCCTCAGCTCAGTGGCCAGCTCAAGGGCTGTGAAGGCATCTTACGGATTTCTGTGGCTCTAGAACCTACAGAAATGATCTCATTTCTCCCCACTCTCCAATCTTTTGTGGTCACCTTGTCCTTCCATGAGAACAAATGGTCCCAGTTCATTCCTCATGCCTCGGTCATCTCATTGCCCTCCTCGTGAACTCTAGGGAGAGCAATGAGCTAGACTGTCTGGAAACAGCCTTGGGAACTCAGTCTGGGGTGCCTAGACAATGAGCTGTCCCAGACTGAGGGCCCTTCCCGCCCAGCTAGAGGGGCTGCACCCGAGCAGAACGTCCTGCTAGATTGGCAGCTGGGACTGCAACTTTCCACCATGCAGCTGGTTTCCCAGACAACAGCTGTAAACAACTGACACCCAAATGTAGACCCCTGGCCTTGGCAGCCTGCTCAATCATTCCCCACTGGTAAGACCTCCTTGTCACCAGGGGAGGCTGTGTCTCTCCCCTGGCAGTACCCGCACCTCTCTGATGGGAGTATGGGCTTCCTGTTGCCCTCTCTTCTTGCCAATCCCCTTTGGAAGTTTCCCCCTGAGCAAGTTTCCCCCTTGAGCTCCTTTCTCAAGACACTGGAATTCATCACCAACCCTGATACCTGGCCAATGGCAATGCCCAGCAATGGCCTCAGGTGTACAAGGTGGTGATTCCTCAGACAGGTTAGGCCATGTCCTGTCTCCGCCCAGATGTGATGCTCTGAGCCACAATCCTCCTCACTCAGTAGTAGCCTCCTGTGCCTGCTGGCTTCTCCCCTAACCCTTTGTTCTACAAACCCTACAGCGTGCACAGCAGACTGTTGCTAAAGGCCAGGGTAAGGTACACAATCTATAAAAGATCAGGAAGCCACTCAACATATGATACTAGATCATTCTGATTTCTTGGCCATTGTACCACTGAACAGTGATCATTTTCTACCCTACTCCCCAGGCCCAGCCTCCTGCTAGCCTGTAAAATCTTCTAGTGAGAACCGTTCTTCTATTTTCCTTTTTCCCTCATTCCACATCCTGGCCTTTCTCCCTCAGCTCATCAGAAAAAAAATCTAGAATTCCTTTTACATGATAGGATAAGTCATCTTCATCTATAGCTAGCCTGTTCTCATGTCCTGAGAAGGAAAAGGGAGAGAAGTTTGCTTTCTTAATCCCAAAGGCCCATTATGGCATTTTTCTAAACTAAAAGAGTATCTACTGTGTTTTCCATGTTTAGTTCCACCAAGAAGCTTCCAAGGCTTTAAAACGATAGTGGATCCTCAGTACGAGTTTCAGGATGCAAACTCTCTGCCCCTCACCGTCTCTACTGATGATAATGGGGGTCCTAATATCCAGCATATCCCCTGGAGCTTCCACCACTTCCACATTCTGTAACTTCTTCCTGTTACACTAACACAGTGTGAATGAGTGTGTGAGCCAGCAGCTACGCTACCCCTTTATGTGTTGGGGAGGGGTGTAAATGCATTGGGGTTGGAGGTCGTGTGTGTGTGTGTCTGTCTGTGTGTGTGTGTGTGTGTGTGTGTGTGTGTGTGTGTACACATGTGTATATGCATGCACTCTCTTGTGTGGGCCCAGGAGGTGGTGCAGCACGTGTGAGCTTACATGTGCTGGGGCTGGAGGTGGTATGCAGTGCTTACACAGGCCAGAGCCCCAGGTCGGGTGGGGTGCGGGAGAGGGAGAATTTTGTATATGATTTAAGATTTCACAGGCCGTCTCTTGCCAAGTGGTTTCCTCTGAAGCTCAGAATCAGCCCATATGGCCTGGGGTGGAAAATACCACCGTAGGCAGCCAGTCCCTGACTCATTCTGAAAGTCTGCTGGCCAGCTGCTTACTCCTGTGGGTCTCCCACTCAACTCTGCTCACCCCTGCCTTCAGGCTGGGCCTCTGAGGTCCCACACTGCTCCCAGAAATCTCAGGAAGGGCATGGAGACCGCATCCATGGCCTCTGTTCCCTCTTTCCTGCCTGTGCCTCACTGGAACCCAGCGCTCTGCCACTTTCAGAGTCTGTATTCCATGTTCTCCCACTGGGACACCCCAGTAGTCCCCCAGAGGTCCCAGAGAGCACCCTCAGAGTCCATAAGTCCTTGTGGCCTTATCTGGTGTTCTATCCCTTGCTTTTTCTCCTGCCTGAACTCTCTGGAGAGACACATCACCCCAGAGCCCTACAGAAGTGGCAATGTCACCTCTGGGGACAGGCTGGGTCCAACGGAGAAACCATTACAACCTCTGCTTTTCAATAGCGTGGAATGTGCGTCCCCACATCCCTCATCTCATCCAAGACCTTCCCAGCTCCTGATCCCCTTCCCACCCCCGGGTCAGCGTCGGTGGGTGGGCATGGGGTGACCCTTGGGAATATTTGTCCGTTGCTCATCAGCATGGGGCAACCACTCTGTCTCTCACACACGCGGCCATCTTGCCGCACCCTAAGGTGCCGCTGTCAAAATGGCCGTGCGGAGGGTTTCCCGCCAGGACGGTGCCACCTGCTGGCTGGAGCAAGATCCCTTGTGCAGGAGCTCTGACACCTGTAGTTCAAGGGTGACCTTCTGCAGGTGGTTACCACTCCCCTTAAGGAGGCGTCCCTCCCACCCACACAGGCACTCAGACATCTGGAACCTTGCCACCTTAAGAAGTCAAAGGGGCCTTTCCCAGGCTAGCAATTTCTTCTGGGCAAATGAAATGACCTATTTGTGCTTACAGACCCCTCTTCTAGAACTTAAGGGACCATGAGCAAAGCCAAAGGAAAGCTTTGCTCAGCCTTCTATTTCCCTAAATCACCTTTCGCGGGCCCTCTGCCCTCCATTGCTCTGCCCCGCCCCTCTCCTCACCTGCCCTTGCTGTTAGCATAAGGCCTGTTAGCTCTCAGGTTCCAGGGATGCCCTGTGGAATGACCGGGACAATCAATGTGGACTCCCACACACCAGGAGGGCGCTGGGAAAGCAAAGAGGGGCCCAGGGCAAACAGATGTCGTGGCTCACCAATTCTCTTGTCCTTGCTTGAAAAACCCTTCCAAGGACATTTCCAATGATTAATGCAGTGGATTATGAATTTTACAGGCAAAACAACAGATGAACAGAAAATTACTGTAAAGTCCATGTTGAGCCCCATCTCGTCTGGTAACAAAAGACATGATCTAGACATTTATTAATATATCGAGTCACTGCAAGCACACGAGTGCTCCCTTTGGAGGAGACAGTAGGGGAAGACCCTCCCCTGCCTCCTCTCTCTCCAGGTGGCCTCTGGATTCTGAGGTCTTAGATCTTGAGGCACAGATGGGAGTCGGTGGGTGTTCTGTGTCCCCATTCTTTCTCCAAGGACATGACCTTCGGGGATTTGGTCTTTGTGTTTTGGGTTCACAATGAAACCGCAGGTGTGTGGGGCTTCCTCAATGGGTTGAGAGGAAGAGCTGGCTACAACTGGCTCCCCACTGGCCCATCATGCCTTTGGTTATTATAAGAAAATTGATAAGTGATTGCTCCATTTGGAGTGTGTAATCTTATTATTTTTGGTTGCTATACATTTTAATCCCTAATGGTATTGTGATGATCTCAAAGAAGCTGCTGGGAGACAGGTTGGTGGTGCGTGACTGTAATCCCAGTGCTTGGGAGGCTGAAACAGGAGGGTCGCAAGTTTGAGACCAGCCACTGAGAAACCTGTGAGACTCTCAGCAACTTAGCTAGACCTTATTTCAAAACAAGTTTAAAAAAGGGCTGGGGGTATAGCTCAGAGGTAGAATGCCTCTGGGTTCAATCCCCAGTACCACAAAATTAATTAATTAGTTAGTTAATTGATTTAAAAAAAGAAGTTGCTCGGGAAGAAAGCTTTGCCTCAATACTAGAAGCTGCTCTTTAACACAGTAGAAATGTGGCTTTGGAGAAGATAGATGTGGGTTTCTTAGTAAGAGCATGAATTCTCTCAAAAGTTGAAATGTGATCAATAAACATTCTTGACTAGGATGAGTGAATAAATATTAGAGCCACATTGTACTGAGGATCTTTATTTTTTTAAAACATGTTCATTGCTTTTTTTAATTGTAAAACTCAAATGCATGATGGAAAAACATAAAATTAGTCTAAATAAAACTGTTACCCTTAGTCTCACCAGAACTTCCCAAAATAACCATTGTAAATATTTTGACATTTAATTCTAGTCCTTTGTCTCTGTGTGTGGGTGTGTGTACATCAATACAGCTATGCTAATTTTTTACATACATTTTGCATCCTCTTTTTTGTTTTGTTTTCTTACATCTGCTGTGTGTCATGAGCTGTTCCAATTTTCCACTAAAATATCTGTGAAGCCACCAAAGACCACGTTGAAAATGAAACCTGAAATAAAGAGTATCTGTATCTTTTTTTCTTAAAAGAGTGTATTTTCTGTCGGACATTGCCCGAGTGTTTAATGTATCTTATCCCATCTCACAATAGCCTGAAGAAGGAGGTACTACCGTCCCCTCATTTTACAGGTCAGGAACTTACAATTCAGAGAGGAGATATGTACAAGGTAATAGAAAGTTGTGGGAATAAAAATTGATTTGCTGTGTATGACCCCTAAGGCCAACCACTCATTCATGAATTCCTTCCTTCATTCATTGATTTTACTCACTCTTTCTACAAGTGGCTGAGCCCTTGTTCTTGGCAGACATTGTTCTAGAATCCATCAATGACAAGAGCTGGCAAAACCATATGCTGTCATGGGTGGTCGGTGGTCTGAAAATAGACAATGAGTAGATACGGGAATTTGGCAATATGGTAAATGGGTGTACATGCTGTGAAGAACGACGGTACGGGGGTGGGATGGGAGCCACGGTTTGGAATAGGCTGTCAAGGTAGACCTCACTGAGCAGGCCATTCCTGAGTGGAGTCTTGACGGAGGGGAAGAATGAGCCACGTGGCTCTGGGAAGGACACGCAGGCAGAGGGAACAGCACTTGTGAAATCCGCAAGGCAGGAGGGTGCTGCGACTCTCTGAGGAGCGGGGAAAGGCAGAGCAGTGGGGATAGAGTGGGCAGGAGAGACAGTGGAAGGAGATGGGGTTTGAGGCTGGGGTCAAGGGTCCTGGTCACTTTGTAAGCCCATGGGAAGATGTTTTTTCCTTCAGGTTAGACGGGAACACGAGGGAGGACTCTGAGTGACAGGATCCAGCGTGATTTTAAAATGGTCCCTCTGACTAGAGAGGGAGCAAGGTGGAAAGCCAGATAGGAAGCTACTGCCGCGGTCCAGGTGAAAGACAGGTGGGTGGTCCAGGGCAAGGACAGAGGACGTGAGAAGCGGCCGGATCCAGATCCATTTGGAGCTGGCACCGTGCACACGGGAATGTGGGGGTCCAGAAGGGGCGCTTACGGCCTTCAGGTGGGTAGCTCTCCTGGGGAGGGGTTCCTCGGGCAGGGAGCGGCCTGAGCCCCAGGCTATCCTAACAAGCAGAGGCCGAAAAGATGCAGGGAAACCAGCAAAGGGACAAAGAACAGTTCGTGGTGAGACAGAAAACATCTCTGTTGAGAGCCGACTTTGGGCAGAGTGCTTGACATTCATGATTTCTCCCAATCTCCGTCGAATCTTGTGGGGAGTGGTATTCTCCCCCATTATATAGAGAATGGAAATCGAGGCTCAGAGAGAAGAAAAGAATTACCCACACTATCAAATTAGAAAGTAACAGAGCCAGGATGGAAGCCTTTCCCTGGAGCTATAGAGCAGGTGTCTCCTCTGGCTGTGCCCTAGCCCTGCTTGGACAACTAACATGGAGGCCACATTCCACCTTCTGCACAGGTCCCCAAGAAGCAGCCCTCCACCATGATAAAATAGGGGTCAGTTGATAGACACACCAGCTTCCTCCTACCTAGGGGGTATAATTCTGAGACATAGTCTACCCCCGCCCGTAACTCCCGAGAGGGATTAGGCTAGCTGATCAGGGCTGGCTTTGGGTTGGCAATGTTTCTTGACTGGTTCCTTTCAGTCCCCATCTCACTGGCCTCCCTGAGTGGTACTTCCATCATCCTCTGCCCCCAAAACCCCTTGCACATGAATTCCCATCTCAGGGGCTGCTTCTGGAGAAACCCAAATATGGACAATTTGTGCACAGAACAAAGACACAGAGCCTGGGGAGGAGAAGAGACATGCCCCGGGGCACTGGCATGGCTCACTCTGTGGCCAGAGCCCGTGGCATGTGGGACGGGGCTCCGTGCACACTGAGTCCCCGTGAGTGAGGCACGTGGACCCAGGCACGTATCCTCGCGTGGAGGTGGGTGGGTGTTCACCTCTCTGTGCCAGCTCATAAGTTCAAACCGGAAAGGAAAATGTAAGCAGCTCCATATGTAAATATAGGGCAGCCAGAAGACTTCTCTCTTGCTTCTAGTCATTTTGGAGTTTCTCAAACTTTGCCGTTCCTCCCCTTGGATGAAGGGTGGGAGTAGAGGTGGGGGAAAATGAGGTTATTTTTGTCCTGGGGATTTCAGGGTCCCTCTCTGTGTCTCTATTCCACCCACCTGAGCCCCCAGGGGGGACAATCTACTGAAGAGAGGGAGGCTCTCGCAGCCCCTCCAAGAAGGAGCAGGTCCCCTCTGCTGCTCTGGGTCACAGAGAATTCCTGGAAGACATAGGATCATCCAATGTCCCCTGCCTCTGTCATCTCGCCTCAGTTCTCCCAATTTGAAAGAAAAATGTGGGCGGAACCAGAGTCGGAACGGTTCTAGATTCAAGGATGGAAATCATGAGTTTGTAAGCCACCTGGGTTTGCCACTGGGCCAAGTCATCGGACCCCTCTGAGTATGGGGCTCTGGCCCATAGGACGGGGGCGGGGAGCCTGCCCCACCACCCCATGGCGGCTGTGAGCCTCACGTGAGCCCAGGAGTCAGAGGTGGCATGGAGATGAACAGGATTAAGAACCAGACAGGCACAGGTTCCAATCCAGACCCTGGGAACTAAATTAACCTCTCTGAGCCTCTGTCTCCTCACCTGTAAAATGGAGATTAGAAACAATCTCATTTCATTGACAAACATGTAAACTACCCATCCCATTTGCTGACAAAGTATGTGCTCTATGACACCCCTTTCTTCCTTTTTGCCTACACAGCTACTTCCTAGGAGAGTGAAGGAAAGTAGGACCAAGAGAAGAAGGGGAAGGGGAAGACTCGTCTTGATGCGGTGGCCAATAGGCAGCCACCATCTACAGCCACTGCAAAGTGTTGCGTGTCATGGTGGCCTGGGTTCTGCCCGCTCCTCACCTCGACCACAGCCATAGTCTGGGCAATGTGAATCGGTGCTTACAGCCATCACCCAGAAATGATCATCGGGGTTCAGAATGTCCCGGGAAGGGTTAAGGAAGAGATATCCCATGGCCATTTGGGAAGCTGACCACACCGTGGACCCCAGGAGAGCAAGGCCCACATCGCATTTGTCTCTGGGTTTCTGGTACCTAACATAAAGTGTGACACATCTTAAATGTGTCAAGTAATATTTGTGAGTCTGTATGTAATTGCCAAAGAATAATTAACAAATTCAATTTTTTCAAAAAAACACTTGGTGCAAGATTATACAATCTATGAATAGCCTGCTCCTTAATTTCCAAAGCCCCATGTGGATGCCACATCTCTAATTTAGTTAGTTTTATTTTTTAACATCTGTGAACCTGCAAGATACTTTACACTGTGCCAGGTATTTGGACAAAAATTACAACATTAATCCTCATCAAAACTTTGGTTGTTAAGTATTATTATACTCATTTATCAGGAAAGAAACACAAGTTTCACTTATCTGGACTCTTTAGAATTGGTTAGACATAGAGTCAGGCTTCAAACCCAAGCTGAAGGTTAAACTCTGAAACATAGAACATGTTTCTTCTAATACTCTGTGTGTGTGTGCATGTGTGTGTTTATAAAACCATATAATTAATGCACGAGATTATCATTCATTCATTCATTTATCCACTTGCAAGTACCCACCAGCTTCCACGGTCATAGGCACGAGGCTGGGATGACGATGATAGACAAGCGTGGTCTCTGTCCTGTGGAGCTCCTGGTCTACCAAGAGAGAAAGGGGATACTTACCCACTCTGGTCAGAAATGAGCAGTGATGGAGAACACAGTGGGTGGGCCTCAGAGCAGTCCCAGAGGCCTTTGGGAGGAGATGGAAGGGTGGGAAAGGGTTGGTCAATCGAGGAACAGCGGGAAGGGGCTACAGGCACAGGGGCTCTCAGGAGGAGGACCGAGGGGCAGGGAGCAGGCCTGCTGGGGGACTGGTGCGGGGCCTGTGGCTGGCAAGTGACTGAGAGGAGATGACTGCCCAGGCAGGAGGAAAGACAGGCAGGAGCCAGGCCATCCTCAGCGGTAGGGACCTTATTCTCAGGGCAATACGAAGCCATTGGCTTGTTTTAAGCATGAGAATTGACAGATGAAATTTTTTTTTTCTTTGAAGTACCGGGGATTGAACCCAGGGGCGTTCTACCTCCAAGCTACACCCCCGGCCCTATATTTTTTATACTTTATTTTGAAACCGGGTCTCACGAAGTTGCAGAGGGCCTCACTTAGTAGCTGAGGCTGGCCGCGAACCCAGATCCTCTGGTCTCCACCTCCCAAGTACTAGGATTACAAGTGTGCGCCACCACGCCTGGCCTAAGTTATGTATTTTAAAGAGAACTCTTAGGAGGGGGAAGACCACCCAGGCTGCGGGGTGCAGTGCAGGGCCGAGGCAGGGAAGCAGGGGTATGAGGCTCAGTTAGCAGGTTCCTGTTGTCTTCCTGGAGCAGGGAAGAGGCAGTGGGAAGGAGAGGGATACCAGGATGGAAAGCCATGCAGGAGGTCAAGTCCAGAGGATTTGTTAAGAGCTTAGAATCAGAAAATGAAGAAGCATCCCCATTTCTCTGGCCTGGGCTACAACATGGAAAGACTGCAGGAGGAAGAGTTGCAGGTTCTACCAAGAGCTCAGCTTTGGATATGATGTCCCCAAGATGTCCGTGACCTCGCCACAGGACACGTGAGTCTAGGACTTGGCAGGAGGTGCACAGGCCGGGTTGCTGGCACACTGTGCTACTGAAAACCACTGGAAAGTGTGAGGTCACCGGAGCAGAGAAGAGACCCCGAGCAAGCTCAAAAACCCAGCTGAGCTCCTCCCAAGCAAAATACCCATATCCTGGAGGATTTTAAAAATAAATGACTTGGAAGAATTTCCCCTGCGGCGCTGGGTTCCCTAGTCATCTTTGGCCACAGGAGTGATGTTGCTGGCTCGGTTGTGGCTTGGAAGCTGTGTTCCTCCAGTATTCCTGTGCCAGGCCCCATGATCCTGCTTCCCCTCTCTCTGCTTCCCCCGACACTACCTCTGCCCGGACATAATGGGACTTTGGTGTTGGAGTTCTTGAAAGGTCCTGGGAGTTCACGAGGTTTTGTTTTCTTTCTAACATGCTACAGCTCTGGTTAACATCAGCTGCAGCTGTATAGAATTCTGTGAGAGAGCTGGGTCCCAAGGGATACATCCAGGGAACCCCAGGTCTAGGCTTGTGGGTGCAGGAGGGCACGGGGAGGTGGATGTAGCACCAGGGAGGGCCACGGCTGGGGCAGGCAAAGGGGGCTGCAGAGGGAGAACGGTAGTGCACCCCGTTTCTCAGGTAGGGTGTGTCTGCAGAAAGACACTCCCCTTCCTCCTTGCCTCTACATCCACCAATCTGTCTCTTAAATAGATGCCTGCCTGAGCCGGGCGTGGTGGCACACGCTTGTAATCTCAGTACTTGGGAAGCTGAGACAGGACCATCACAGGTTCTCTGCCATCCTCAGCTACTTAGTGAGGCCCTCTGTAACTTAGACCCTGTTTCAAAATAAAGAATAAAAAATAGGGCTGGGGTGTAGCTTGGAGGTAGAATGCCCCTGAGTTCAATCCCCAGTACCACACACACAAAAAAAATAGACTCCTGCCTGTACATAGCTAGCATCGTGGACTTGCTCTTTCCTCTCAGGTTGCCTCACAGGCTTCCTCTTACTCGCTTCACCCAAAACAAAATTATCGATGCTTTTTTTTTTCCTCCAAAGCTAATTTCTAACAACATCATTCACCAAGTTGCTTGAACCAGAAAAAAAGATGGGTAGTCATTAAGACCCTTCCCCTTCCCCGTGGTCACGCCCGCCCATCTGAGTTCTGTTGACTCTGCTCCCTGAAGCTCTGTCCTCTCCTCTCCCTGTCCTCTGTCACTCCCTGAGCTCAGGCTTCTACCAGTCCTTGCTTGTCTCTGTTTGCCTAGCGTCTCACCACCCCAGTATCCCACCACCACAATCCATCTGCCCCACAGCCACCCGATTTTCCTTGTTCACAGATCTGATTCTGTCTCTACCATAAAACCCCAACAGGGTTCTCCCATCCCCTTAGGATAAATTCCACATCCTTAGTTGTCCAAGGGCTTCCATGCCACCCCTTTCTATTCTCCCCAGTTTCCCATACCTGTCTCCTCATTCTCAGGTGTGTGCAGCTGCCCCGACATTCTCCCCACTCCCTGTACCTCTTGCTGGGATGCTCGTTTGTCCAGCTTCTTCTCCTCATCCTTCCTTGACTTCTTCTCCTCAGCTCACCAGCCTCCTCTGATTGAGACACCCCTCCTCAGGGATCCCACTGTCACGTGGCTCTGACATGTTTAACACTGCGCCGTGCCGTTCAGTTTAAGCAGCCGCCTCCCCAGCCAGTCTGTATGTTCTTCAAAGGCCGGAGCAGCCTTCTCGGACCACGTGCTTCCAGGGCCTCCCACGGTGCCTGGCTCACAGGTGGCTGAATGAGAGAATGAATGATTAAATGACATCTTCAGGTGTGCATCAGGCAGGATCTTCACAGGAATAGGAAAGTACACCAGAGAGCACTGTGGGGGGCATCCATGGAGGGACGACGGATTGAGTCATGAAGAAAGGATGAGGGATGGGGAGAAACCAAGGACTCAGTGATAGTAGATGTCCTGGAGTTAATGATCTCAGAAACCAAAAGGAGTCAGGCAACCGGCACATATTCAAAGGCGGGCCTGTGGTTAAGTCCAGGGATCTAAAAGTGAGCAAGACGTGATTTATTAAGGAGCCCGCAGTGTGAAGAGGAAGACAGATGAGCAAACCAATAGGAACAGCCTAGATACCGGGGGCTTTTATCAGCGGGTCCCATGGCTGCCACACAGTGGTTGGTCTCAGCTCTAAGCCCATTCCAGTGTCCTCCTGTGACCCATCCACCCCAGAGGCCTGAGAATGACATCTACTAGTACCGAGTAGACACAGGTAACAACTCCTGTCACCTGCTCTGTGTGGTCTCCCATCAACTCGGCTGAGGAATCAGGTCACTCTAGGTCACTGTCCACCACACGACCTTATTTTTCCTCCAGCATGGCACTTACCAGGAGCAACCACCGTCTTCTTTGTTCAGGAGGATTTTTACTCTCTGATTCTTCTTTCTGAGAACAAACTCAGTCTGTCTTCGACACTATTATATCGTCCATATGAAGGTGTTATGCTCAGACCCTTTGTCCCAGAGAGACCACCAGGAGACCAAGCCGTATGCAACCACAGAAGAGCCTTTATTCAAGCTTAAGCTTGGGTGCCCGACATAAACTGACATAGCAGTTCAGTACGGGGACCTCGGGCATGTTTTTGCTTCAGTTTTTATAATTTTCAAACAAAGAGCCTCAGTTTCCCTCTGCTAATTGGGCAGTTCCACGTGGGTTTGCCTGACCTTTACCAGGATTGGTTATAGATACAGTTGATCATCACAGACTGGTTAGACATTTGCTGTCCTTGTACATTCTATATTGGAAGATGTTTTCCCTGACTTTCCAGACTGTTACAGTAATAGTAACCACAATAACCATTAATCTATAGAAGGCCATGTTGACCTCAGTCAGGAGGGTCCCAAGTAAGGATGTTTTGCTTTCCCACCAGATGTCTAGGTCAGGGGGTGAGTCCACTAAGGACATCCTGCCTTGTTAGCCCGAGCCTGCAGCAAGCAGATTTAACTTTAACTATTTCAATGCTGTAAAGGGGTCCTTACAAAGGGAAGTCCCTGACCCCATAGTGGGCCCTTAATATATTATTTTGACTGGCTATTAACAGTAACAACAAAAGCTACTATTTAATAAACAGTCACGGTATACTGTAAGATGGTGTTTTTACATGAACCTGAAATTGAGAATGTAATTCTCCCCATGTGAGCTGTGTGGCTCGCCCAGCCTACTTAACCTCTCTGAGTAAAACGTGGGTCACAACAGCCCTTCCTTCAAGGGGGTGAGGATGCAAAGGTCGCCGAGTCGGCAAGGTCAGCTGCTCTTTGAGTTGCAAGCTCTCTCATTTAATCTTTCTGACAACGACTATGAAGTGAGTGTTTTGTCCCATTCTGCAGATGAGAAGAACGAAGCTCAGAGCAGCTGACGGACTCTGCAGACGGCATCATATTGGAAGTGGCCGCACCAGATCGGAGCCTGTGTCTGTCTGAAGCTGGTGGTCCTCCTCAGACCTCCCACACTTCTCCTCGAGTTCTCGCCTGGCCTGTGGAGATGAACATCCAAGCCGCTTTCCTCGTTAACTTGGTCTTAGTCTCTCTTGGCCTCAGTCTCCCCATCTGTGAACTGAGCGAATGGTCACAATAGCATCCATGACCTCCCAGCTCCTAGTCTGTGGGCCGTGTGGCCTGGGAGGCTGACACTGGTTTGCACTCCGTTCCTGGGATGTCCGATCCTCCCTCCAGAGTTACCCACAGCAGGAAAACAAAACCAATGAGCAAAGACATGAGGTTTGAGGGATCTCAGTCTGAGGTCCAACGTGAGCCTCAGGGGCCCCTAACCAAACACAAGCCAGCCCCAAGCCCAGAGCTGGCCTGGCTTCCCCAGCATTCCTGGAGTATCGGATGGCTTGTGAGTGAGCTCATGGTGGTGAGCGGTGGGGTCGCCACATGCCCAGCTCGGTGGCTCCAGCATGTGGCCAGCCACGAGAGAGCCGCCCCAGACCACGGGCATGCTAGAAACACGCGACCTTCTATGGGTGAGCCCCGAGGCAACGTCTGCAAACTAAGCCTAGCCACGTGGGCTGAAACCAGGCAGCAGCAGGGATGGAGGAGAGATCCTCCTCATGGTCTCAGGGCAGTGGTGGGCAGAGCCCTGGTAAAGGAGGGGTCCCCGGCCTGCCTGACCCCCCTGATCTAACTCATCTTCCGGCCCCAGATGGAGGACACGCAATGTCTGACAAAGATCAGGTCCTGATTGTTTTTTGCATTGCAGAATGAATCTTTTAAAGGTATTAAGAGTTGTCATCTGATTCTCTTCAATGCATTCATTCATTCATTTTGTGTAACAAATATCTATAAAGCCTGTGAGGTACATTTGCTCTCTTTGACTTTACAGGTCTAACAGCAAAGGCAAAATATCCCCTGTCCTCCTCAACCTTGCATTCTGGTGGGGAGAAAGACAATTATGAATACACAAAATACATATAATATTGGGTAAGGTACAGGGCTTTGAAAAAATAAAGAAGAATAAAGAGGTAGAGAGAAAGAGGTTGGCTGTTTTCAATGTGATGGTTGGAGTCCGTGTGAGGGAAAACATTTCAGATGAGATGTTTGCATAGGAAACAACTTTGATCAACAACTTGAAGTTGATATTGGAATCTTTAAGTCAAAAATGAATAAGAAAGATAAGGAATCAGGAGAAGTTAGAAATAAAGATGGATTCATGGTTGAGGGTGGGGATAAAAGAGAAGAGAGGCCCAGAACAACATGACAGAAGGAGTAGGGACCTGTTGAGCTTAAGGACAGCTATAATTCTATTTTATTTTGTTTGTTTAAGTGTGAATAAGTTTCCTTCTATAGTCTTAAAACTTTATGTTAAATTATGGTACACATGAAGCTGTATGTACGTGTGTGTGTGTGTGTGTGTGTGTGTGTGTGTGTGTGAGTGTGTGTGTGTGTGTGTGTGTGTGTGTGTGTATGTGTGAAGAAAGTGGCCAAGCTACAAGTGTGAGACCATATCTAGACAACATGCAGAACATAGAAGAAAGACTCAGTGGTGGCAGGAGGAGGTGATAGCTCGAGGTGACCATCTGCGGGAGGACAGGAGTGTTCCTGTACTTGGTGCTTTCTCCTGGGGAGAGGGAGAGAGCGACTGAACCACCCTGGCTCTCGCCCTGGGAGGAACCACTGGGCATGCTCAGTGCAGCTCCTCTTGCCAGGGTTGGTTCCCTCAGGTGTCCCTCGCCTTTCTCTAGCCTCTGGTGTTGCGTCCACCCCCGGGTGTTCCTAGGCTTGCTGCTGCGTCGCTCCATTCTCCACCTCCATCTACATGTGGTCTCCTCCCTGCTTAACTCTCTGTGTCTTCTCGTCCAGGACACCAGTGTTGGATTTAGAGCCCAACTTCCATGCAAGAGGATTTCATCCACAGATGCTTAACTAATTACATCTGCAAAGGCCCTATTTCCAAGTAAGGATGCATTCTGAGGTTCCCGGTGGGCATAATTTTTAGGGGGGACAGTATTCACCCACTATATAAGCTAAGCTCAGGGATGCACCTTCCAAGCCAAGAGGACAGAATGAGCAAAGTCCAGAAGAAAAGGGGAAAGGGAAGCGGGGAAACACCCAGGCACGTGTGTGGGGCCCGTAGTGTGGAAAGGAGGAGAGTAGAAGGGTCAGCAAAGAACATATGACAGAGGGGTCCGGGTATCAGGCTTAAGGACTTTGGTCTGACCTTGGGGACAAAAAATAAATATAAACACATATATGTAAATATGTATGTGTATATGTATATGTATATGTATATGTATATGTACATGTATGGCTTTTAAGAAAAAGAATGGAAGCTGGGCACAGTGGTGCATGCCTGTAATCTCAGTACTTGTGAGGCTAAGACAGAGGATCACAGGTTTGAGGCCAGCTTCAACAACTTAGCAAGATCCTGTTTCAAAATAAAAAATAGAAAGAGTTGGGAGCTACAAGCTCAGAGGTAGAATGCCCCTGGGTTCTATCTCCAGCACCCCCTCAAAAAGGAATAGTCAGATTCGTGCTATAGACCAGTCTCTGTGGCAGCTGGGAGAGGGGCTGGAGGAAGGAGCTGCAGAGAGAGCAGAGGACTTTGGGGCTTCCATGCGTCAGCCTGCTCGGCCTCCCTGGGATTCACTTGCGGGCCACGTCCATGCAGAGTGGGAAGAAGGGGCTTCATCCAACACCCGGCGCAGTGTAGACCTGAGTGCTTCCTGGTTCCCAGCAATGTTTTCTTAAGTGTGCAGTAAACAGAACCAGAAACACATGGCACTGGGTTTCTCTCACTTAGAAAAACAACAGCACACTGGAGGATTTGCAAGAGAAACTTGTCAAGTTGTGCTTTGAAGCCTTGGGTCAACTCTTAAAGGATGGGGGAGGTCCCACAAATCGCATCCTTCTTGCCAATCTTCATGTTCTGTCTCCCCCCCTGGGCCCCCTCTCCTCCCACCAGAAAGTCCCTGTGGGAGGGGACGACGCAGCTTCTGAGAAAGGCACATCTGCAGCTCCTTAGTGAGCCGTGGGTGGCCACTGGCTACTGGGCTTCTGGAGGGAGGCCCAGGGAGAAGCTGTGGGGGGAGAAGGAGAGCAAGACAAGCTCCAGAGAGACTGGAGGGGTAGTGATGCCTTGGCCCCACAGGAAGGCCTTGTGGGTAATGGAACCATCAAGTGCTTTGGGCTCAGTCAGGCCACATCCCGAGCCTGTATTGCCGGAGTAACAGAGAGCTGGAAACAAGGTAAGTGTCCAATGATAGGGGATCGCTCTCATAAATTATAGTGGGGCCGCACACAGGATATCACGCAGCCATTTCAAACAAGGCCCTCACAGAATATTGAAGGCACAAAAATCCTTAGGTTATAACGTTAAGTAAAAATTAAGTAATAAGATAGGAAGACTTCAGTTACTAAATATGTGTGTAATGTGTAATGCATACATCTCTGCATAGAAAAATATGGAAAATAACTCAAAGTATAGTCACACTATCCTTGAGGGTGAATCTATGTGTATATTTTGATTTTCTTCTTTAAAAAGTTTATTCGATAGATATATATTAAGATATGTATAAATAATAGATAGATATACGTACATACAAATACATGAATTGGTATTAAAAAAAAAGCCACCATGTCTCCATGTGCCAGACGTTTAGCCAGACTCTTTATAAATCTAATTTTCACAAAAGCCCTTTCTAGTCAATTTTTAGTAATTTTGATTTACAGATGAAAAAACAGGAAGGTTAAGCAGCCTATTCAAAGACAGACACCAGCAAATGACTGCAGAGTCATTTCACCCCGAGTGTCCTCCTGTCCAGGCCAGTGTCCAGTGGCGCCCAGTTGCCGCCCACACGCCCCGGGGACCTGCAGAGGGGCAGGGGAGCCTGCTTTCCTGTGGAAGATCACACGGAGCTCAGTCCGCTGACATACACGCCAGGTCTCCACTGGCCTGGCAGCGCACTCTGGGGCACAGTTTGCTGAAACCCGCAGAGAAAAGGGAAAAACAAGACAGGAGAAGGTTTATCTAACCCAGATCTGGACAGGAGAAGACAGGCGGCATTGTGCGGGCTGGGGACGAAGCTGAGTGGCACCCCAGGAAGGCTGCCCACGCAGAGCCAAAGATGCCCTAGAGTCGTGGAGGCGAAGGGATCAGATGCCTTCCCAGCCGGGGATGCCAGTCAGGCCAGGAGACTGTCCCCGATTCCCCTCTCCCAAGGCAAGAGCCAGGGTTTGCCCAGAAGTCAGGAAGCTTCAGAAGTGGAAAGTCCTTCGGAGAGGGGGACCAGCCCCTCATTTTATACAACAGAAAATTAAGGCTGAGAGAGGCAAAGGACCAGCCCAGGGCTGCACAGGGAGGTAGTGCTGGAGCATGCCACAGAACTCGGCCCTGGGGAGGCACCTGCTGAGCATCGGGGCACGGTGGTGAGCAGCGAACACAAGGCCATCGCTCACGTGGCACCACACCCCAAATGTGACAAGCCTCCCATCCCCTAAGTGCAGAGTCGGGGTCAGAGCATCCGAGCTTTAGACCCGGCCCCTCCAATATCCAGCCAGGTGACCCTCTCAATCTGAGACCACCGGAGCACAGGCTGCAGGGCAGCCCTGCCATCCACGGAGTGCAAAACTCAGAAACTGACCTTCAGTTTTCCCAGATTCCTGTTCTTCATTCAGTGAGTCATCCATTCAATCACTATTCATCCATCCATGTGTCTGTCTACCCAAACATCCCTCCATCCACCCACACATCCATCCACCCATTACCTACCTACCCCTCTACCCACCCATCCATCTACCCACCCC
>PVJS01007884.1:0-28552 GCA_004027185.1 Glis glis
TGTGTGTGTGTGTGTGTATGTGTGTGTGTGTGTGTGTGTGTGTGTGTGTGTGTGTCACTGGCGATTGAACTCAGGGGCATTCTACCTCTGAGCTACACCCCCGGCCCTATTTTATCTTTATTTTGAAGCAGGGTCTCGCTAGGTCGATGAGAGTCTCACTACTTGCTGAGGCTGTCCTCAAACCTGTGATCCTCCTGTTTCAGCCTCCCAAGTACTAGGCTTACACGCATGCTCCACCATACCTGTCTATGGAGGTATGTTTTAAAGAACAAGATTGAAGGCCAAGCAAGAAACAGAAGACTAGATGAAGCGAGTCAGCAGTGTCTAAAGAGCCTTAAAAGTTAGTAAGATACAGAACTTACTAGCATGGCATGGGGCCATCTGAAGAGAGATGGTACATTTGGCTTTTCTGTGTGTGTCAGGCCTGCATTAGACAGATGGCACCTTCGACTTTGTGAATTATTCATACGCCTGATCTCCCTGACATTGAACTTAGTCGGTCTGCTGATGTTGATTCCAGCCTGCTCCCCCTCTGGCAAGTAGCTACGCCACCACTCATGTCGCTCCTCCAACCACGCGTCCTTCCTCCCTCGTCTGCCTGGAGACCGACCACCATTGGTATTTGCAGTCTAACCTCTTGTGACACTTCCCCCAGGATGCCTCCTCTTTTCCCCTTGACCGTTCTCTTCTTTGAACCCCAGGACTGCCTGTCAATACTCCCATGGGAATGGTACCTCTTGCAAATTCCTTACCAAGGGTCAGGCACAATGCTTTTCACAGATACAATCCTACGAAGCCCTGCCATTTACCCACTGACTGCTGATGGAGAAAACGAGAATCTCACAGATGTGATGGGACTGGCCCAAAGTCTGGTGGTTAGAAAGTTAAGTCCAAAGCCGGGCGTGGTGGCACACGCTTGTCATCCCAGTACTTGGGAGGCTGAGACAGGAGGATCGCAGGTTCTTAGTGAGGCCCTCCACAACTTAGCGAGACCCTGTTTCAAAATAAAGAATAAAAAATAGGGCTGGGGGTGTAGCTTGGAGGTAGAATGCCCCTGGGCTCAATCCCCAGTACCGCAAAAAAAAGTAACACAGAACTTCATATAAGTTATTATGTAAATACTGCTACTCCAAGGTCAATCTATTACACAACATTTAAACGCCTACTGTATGACAGTGGGGACTGTGGTCAAGTCTCCCACATGAGTCCATTCTATGACAGATACAAATTGAACTCTTCTTACTAAACGGCCTGCCTACGTATTAACAACCACCTATATGATTTTGCTGGTGATGTAACAGTCTATATGTGACTAATTACAAATAGAAAAGTCATTGACCAGCCGAGCGTGGTGGTGCACGCTTGTCATCCCAGTACTTGGGAGGCTGAGACAGGAGGATCACAGGTTCGCGGCCAGCCTCAGCTACTTAGTGAGGCCCTCCGCAATTTAGTGAGACCCTGTTTCAAAATAAAGAATAAAGCCGGGCGTGGTGGCACATGCTTGTCATCCCAGTACTTTGGGAGGCAGAGACCGGAGGATCCGGGTTCGCAGCCAGCCTCAGCTCTTTCTCTCTCTCTCCCTGTCTCTCTCTCTCTCCTTAGTGAGGCCCTCCGCAACTTCCTGAGACTCGGTTTCAAAATAAAGTATAAAAAATAGGGCCGGGGGTGTAGCGCGGAGGTAGAACACCCCTGGGTTCAATCCCCGGTACCACAAAATAAATAAATAAATAAATAAATAAATAAATAAATAATAAAATAGGACTGGGGGTGTAGCTCAGTGGTAGAATGCCCATGGGTTTAATCCCCAGAACCACCAAAAATAAAAAATAAAAAAAGAAATGGCATTGACTTCTTGCCACTAAAGAAATGAAAGCTTTGTAAGAGACATCAAATGGACGAAGAAACAGGGGATCTGGATTTGACTAGAGTCGTGTCACGTGCCATTCCTGGATCTCCCTAGAGGAGAGGGATGAACTTGTCCTGACCTAAGCAGTCGTGTGGGGTGGACTGACGTTGGGCAGTCGATGTCCCCAGGAGAGCCGCTCACAGAGGACCCACCATGTGGCAAAGCACTTTGAGATAGTTGGAGTAGCTGGACAGGGTTGCAGAAATACAAAAACCTAAGGTATAGAGTATGATGTGCCAGAAAAGGCTAGAAGGAGATAGGCAGGGGCTGAATCTTAGAGAACAAGATATAACATGCTAAGGAAATCAAACTTTATCTTGTGAGGTGTTGATCAAAGAGAGGATGATGATGATGATGATGATGATGATGATGATGATGATGATGAATGCATGTGGGTGTAATTTTGCCTCTTACAAAATCTGTCTATGGTCAGGAGAACTGGGGATGGAGGAGAAGAAGAAAATTTCCACTTGGGAAAAAGAGAAGGACTTTACCTAACGCAGGAGAATTACAAGTAGAAATGAAGGAAGGGTCAAGCACCAAGAACATTGGAATGGTAAACTACCGTTCTGAGGGACTACTTATGAGTGACCGCCAAAGGAGAGGGAGCGGTCTCTGCTGGCATCTTCTTCAGCTCCAGCTGCTACGATAAAGTCCCATCTCACAGTGCTGGGGCTGGGAGTCTAAGATCAGGGTGCCCAGGGGTTGGGTTCTGGCCAGGGCTGTAAACTCCCCTCTTCCCATTGAATCCTCACATGGTAGGAAGAAGGTGGGTGAGTTCTCTGGGGTCCCTCTTGTATGGGCACTAATCCCACTCGTGAGGAAGGGCTGCGTCCTTCTGACCTCATTACTACCCAGAAGCCCCACCACACACACCGTCGTGTTGGGATTAAGTCTCAACCTGTGACAAACATTCACTCCCCTGTAGGCAGCGTCTGCCTTTCTCACTGGTGTGACTCCATAGATCCAGCTGCTGTTTCCTTGTGTAAAAAATTTAGGGAAAGCAGCAGGTCATGGGTGAAAGGTGGTGGTTAGGCACCAATGCCACTTTGCCTGGTAGAAAAAGTACGAGGGCTTTAGTTGACACAGATCAGAAATGATTTCTGGTTTGTTGTTGGCTGGCTGACCTTGGGCAAGTTGTTGAAGAAATTCAAGTTGAGTGGAAAGGTATCCATTGAGCTTTCTTTAGGAATAGATATAGTAATCAAGTTACCTAATGAAACATTGAAGAACTGGGAAATAATCAAAGCTAATAAGATTTTTTTTAATTGAGACTTTAACACTCGTTCCTGAATATCCACGATCTAATTTCGCAAGCTATTTTTGTGGACTAGTATTTAGAGAAATCCAGTTCCAGAGTCTCAATATTAGGAAACCTTAATTACTTAACTGTCTGCCACGTTATAAGATCCCCACTGTCTATTGTAATAGTTATCTAAGGAAATCTATATAATCTCCAGACTAGTAAACAGACGAACTGTGGTTTAAAAGATATTTTAGTTGTAGTACAACATGAAACTATAAATAGGACACATCCCCTCAGATAGGGACATGCAGATGAACAAAAACCAGATATTTGCCAACAACAATGAAAATAAACTGGAAAATAGTACTTTTAATTTCTTTTCCCCCTTTTCCAGGGAACTAGAGTAGAAAAGAAAGGTACAAAGAAATGAAACTATCTTTCAAAAATACGTACAATGAACTGTTATCAAGTTAACCTTTAAAATAGCCCAACAGTGGGAATTTGTCCTGAAAGCCTATTTGAATCCGGCAGGAGCAGGTAGTGAAGTCCTGGCTGCTGGTGTTGCCGGATCCGGATTCGGAGCCTGACAGAGACAGATGCCTTGTAATTGGAACAGGCCCCCGAGGAGACAGAAGTACGTCACTCGGGCTGTTCTTGAGAACAGTGGCTCAGAGGCTGGGCTGCCTGGTGAAGCAATTGTTTTCTTATTTCATTAATTCTCCTTACAAATAAACGCACTCCTTATTCCCTGGAAACAAAAATATCAAACCGGTGTTTTGGAGGGGAAGCGAGTCTGTACGTAATGAATTCATTTGTCTGGAAGTCTGGCAAGTGGTACCGAATGTGGTGAACATTTATCAACCTCAGCAACAACAAAAAGAGCAAAAGACCCAACAGTAATTGAAGAAAAAGCCTCACAGGGAGAGGGTAGATCCAGCATGTACCCGTGACCATTAACCCACAACAAACGGAATAGTAAGCCCAACACATTCATGTCTCCTTTGAATGAATGCAAAATTTGGGGAAATAAGTTCTGTGTTATTTAGGCTCCATGGGGGGCATTTGGCTGTTATTTATGTAGGGGTTCCTTGGTTGTTACCCCATTTATTCCATCATGATTTTCCTCTGGCTTTTAGTCATTGGTTGATGTCATGTTTCAGGACATATTATACCATCTCTACTATGACAAGCTAGGAAGACGCTTCACATTGGTAATCATGCATTTATGTCAGAAATCTATGATTGTCTTATCAAGTGATAAAAATACGTTGTCATTTTCCTTTTGTTTCAACATCTGAAGTCTTTGTTTTCCTTGTTCCAAATAGCAAAGGCTGTAATTCTGCTCTGAAATGTATTTTTGCAGTGGGGTATATGTGTGTGTGTGTGTGTGTGTGTGTGTGTGTGTGTGTGTGTGTGTGTCTTCTAGATTGAATCACTGTGTAACTGCCTCCCTATATTTAGAAATTTTGGGGGCTTTATTTTTTTAACAATGTTGGGGATTAAAACCAGGGCCACGTGCATGCTAGATGAGCCTTGTACCATTGAGCTACACTCCCAATGCCCTGGGGGCTTTTAAAGAAGGCACATTCTAAACTCTCATTTGCTAGTAAGATAAATAATTTCTCGGAGGTGAAATGTAGCTATGATTTGTTCCCATCCATATATTGATCAGTTATGTTTTGTCTAGTAGTTAGTTGTTTTTTTTAATCAGCTGATTCTCTGTCTGTAGTTAGGGCTTTTGAATATTATCATATCATCCATATTCAAAATAAAATTGACTGAGGTCATGTGTAAGTTTCTAGTGTGTGAACCACGTGGCAATCATTTGCTTGTTCTGACAGGGCGACGCATTCCCTGGGGCTTCTGTTCTCCCATCCCACACGCTCCTTCAAGTTCCTATCCCTTTCAGGCTGCATTCTTTCCTATCGGAGAAGCCAAGCAAATTGAAAGCAAACAGTGACTAATATTATTATTATTATTATTTTTTGCGGTACTGGGGATTGAACGCAGGGGCATTTTACCTCCGAGCTATACCCCCAGCCCTATTTTTTATACTTTATTTTGAAACCAGGTCTCATGAAGTTGCAGAGGGCCTCACTAAGTAGCTGAGGCTGGCCACGAACCCGGATCCTCTGGTCTCCGCCTCCCAAGTACTGGGATTACAACTGTGTGCCACCACGCCCGGCTCTAATATTATTTTAATATCATTTTTACACCAAAAAGCATGAGAGACATTTAAATGAAGAGGAAAATGATCAACCTTGGTTTTATAGTTGCTTAATGAATTTGGAAAGGGAATGAGTTTCAGAGTTCATGGGGCTATACAATGAGTAGTCAGAGCCAGGTGTGGTGGTGCACACTTGTAATCCCAGTACTTGGGAGGCTGAGACAGGAGGATCGTAGGTTTGCGTCCAGCCTTAGCACTTGTGAGACCCTCCACATCATAGTGAGACCCTGTTTCAAAATAAAGAATAAAATAGGGCTGGCGGTATAGCTCATATATAGAATGCCCCTGGGTTCAATACCCAGTACCACCACTACAACAACAACAAAAATATGAGTAGTCACATATTTTTGTTCTCAGATTCTTGAAATCTTAGTTCTGAGATCCAAGAATTGAAAAAAAAACTGACTAAGACAAGGAGAAAGTTGCCTTGCCCTCTTGCCTGTTGATTTTATGAAAACTGTAGGTACAATAATTTAAATTGCATAAAAGATCCCAAATATTTGGATTCCATAACCATTAAGATGCTGTCTGATCTTGAAATTCTGATTCCACCGTGGAACCCTTTGAATTTGATCTGAGGGAAGAGCTGTCTCTACATTCCATGTAGGATGTATTAAGTTAATGTGTTAAGTTAATGGTAAGGTTTGACAAGGGGACACCATTGACCAGTACAGTGTCTGGAGCTATATTTGAACAGCCCGAATTGGGCTAGGGTTCTCATCTATCTGTTTGGAATCTGATTTGACAATGATGTGACTGTAGATAGACGAATTTGCAGTGATCGTCGATTTAGACCGTGGACTGTCACCCTAAAGTATCACCAAGGGAGGACAAACAGCTTAGCTAAACCTAAGAGCTCGGGAAATCTTGGTGTTGTTGACACTGCGGGATGAACGGGCCCGTGGAAAGGAAGGCTCCCCCTTCCCATCTGCACGGGAGCTTGCACTGAACAATACCCACGTCCCGCCGTGCCTCCTAAGCCTTTTGATTCTCCATCCCCGCCATCGCTGTCCTGGTTTAGCTCCTTATCACCGTCCTCTGGACCCTGCACAGTCAATATAAATTCTTATTTCCTTCTCTGTGCTTATGTGACTTTCCTCACCTAAAACATTTCCTTCCTCCAAATGATCTCATCGTGTGTCTGATGAATTCCTTGAATCTTGTAAGTCTCCATTCCAGAGACTCCTCTGAGACGTAGTGCCAGCCCCTCTAGAAAGACCCCCTGTGTCCCTGGGGGTTCAGCAGCCCTCCTTCTGCTCTTAATGCCGTAGGCGGAGTGTTCGCACGGCACTTCCTTCATTGTATTCTATCACTCTTGAGAAGAAAGAATCAGTCTTCGCCATCTCTATATTCTCTGAACAGAACAAAGCAACTGATCCAAGACAGTTGCGCAATAAAATATTTTTCCAGGACCCAGAATTTGCTCTGAATTCCCCCTGCAAATTCTCCTAGAGTTACCACCGCCTCCATGTATACTCCTCCCCTCTGCCCAAGGCATGAGCTGCTCAGGGAAATGTCTTCCACTCATTTCCCATTGTGGCTCACCCCTGTACCATATCTACCATATCATCTCTCCACTTTCATTATATTCCCATATGGAATACAGTAGATGCAGATTTATAACCTTCCTCTTGTTTTCAAGGGACATTGGAGAGGAAGGAAAATTTCTGGTTTGCCCTTATAATACCGTGGATCTAGCATCCTTTGCCCATTTTCCTTCTCTGCTCACCATACTTCTCTCTCTACTCAAGGCACAGTACAGTTTTACAGAATCTTGTGTGCTTTTCCACAACGAACATGTTCTGAGATGTCCTAACTGTACCTACATCATCTCTTTTGCCTACAGCATCTTCCTCCCCATGTCTCCAAACTTCATCGAAATCCTGCCCCTCTCTTAAAGCAAAAGAAAGAAGGGGAAGGGAGAAAATACAAGAGAAGAAGAGAGAAGAAAGGGCAATAGGTGTGTATGAACTTCCAGATATTTAAAATCATTTCAAGTAGTAACTTCTCTATACACGAGGGTCTCAAAAGATGACCGATTGCTGTCCTTTCTCTTTCTACAAAACTTGACAAGATAACAATTAGTTTACAATCAGAATTCATTTGATCCCCACTAATGAGTAGGTTTTGTTGATATTTATATATATATATATTTTTTTTTTCTTTGTGGTACTGGGGATTGAACCTAGGGGCCTTCTACCTATGAGTTACACCCCCAGCCCTATTTTTTTTTATTTTGAAACAGGGTCCTCCTAAGTTGCTGAGGCTGGTTTTGAACTTGCAATCCTCCTGTCTAGCCTCCCACACCCCGGGATTACAGGTGTGTGCCACTACACCCAGTGATATTGCTATTTTTAAGACTGTAGAAAAAGAAAATCCCCAAAGTTCAGGAAGCTAAAAAATTAAAAAAACAAATACAAAACAAAACAAAAAAATACCACTGGAATGCAAATACAGATCAGTGTGAATCAATGTAAATCAGGACTTTCTGGACTTTCTGGACTGGCTAAGTAATTTTGACTCAGAGTGTCAAATGACACTCTGAGCTGCCTCCTTGTTCTAAATAAGTAGGGATTTTAAGACAAGAACAGTGCATTAAAGCAAGCCGGGGACCCCTCTGAGCTGGAGGCCGGGCAGCGCCCATGGATCAGCCTTGACCAGGCCCACACTGTGGTTGGCCCCGTAGTTCCCAAATGCCAACTCTGGCTTCTTGGGCTAGGCAGCATTTGTCTTGTTGGACTCAGGAGAGAAGGTGGCAACTTGGGCTCCAAACTCCACAGGGAGACGAGTGCTGGACCACATCTGAGGAACTGTCACCATGACCCACACAGGCACCATCCTGTCCGTCGGAGACACCTTTCTTCTATCTTCTTTACACACGCGAGTCCTGTGGTTCTCTCCCAGCCTCTGCTCCTGGGAAAGACTTTCCTGGCCCGTTGCCCTGCCTGGGCTGCGTCATCGATCTCCTGTCGAGTGAGCCTGGGCGGCCTCTAGCGGGGCACCCGTGTGGACCTTCCTGCCTCTCCTCTGTCAGCGCCAGCTGAGACCAGTGTTGGGAGGGTGTAGGCTTCTGACTAATCCCTGTCCCTTCCTGCTGCTCTCACTGATGTGAGGTCAGCACTGGTGCCTGGGCCATCACTCCTTCCTCGCATCCTCCCAGAGCTGGAGGGTTGAGTGGGATGCCTGGCTTCCTAGGCAACGATGCAGGTGCGCATCTGACTTGGCTTTGATCTGGCGAAGGTGCGTGACCCAGTGGGTATTGGAGCAAGTGGGCATCATCTCCCCAGAGTTGAAAGCAAACTCGTGCATCTAAAAATAATCCTTAAGGAGTTGAATTTGAAAACCCGGATCTGAAGAGGCAGGCCAGAGTTCTGCATTCTAATATAAACATTGTCCTGTGGAATAGGATTTTTTAAAAGCTTGACTTCTGTTGACAGACACCTAGGTTGGTTCCATAATAAGGAAAATCTGGTATCTATACACAGTGGAATTTTCCTCTGCCATACAGAAGAAAATTATGTCATTTGTGAGAAAATGGATCAAAGTAGAGAACATCATGCTAAGTGAGATGAGCCAGTCTCAGAAAGTCAAGGGTGGGATGTTTTCTCTCATTTGTGGAAGCTAAAGAGAAACAGGAAACAGGGGATTTCAGATACCTAAGGAGGGAGACCAGAAGAATGGCAGAAGGGGAAGGAAGTGGAGAAAGGAAAAGGAGGATAGAAGAAGGGAACAGTTCAAACGATGCCCGTGTATGAAGATATTACTACCAGTCTCACTATGTACGGACAGGGGTGGGTAACAGGGCCGGACCTGAAGGGAAACACCTCAATACGCGTTTGTTTGTGTGACTTTGAACTTCACTATGATGTATAACTACAATACAGCCATAAAAGTGTGTGCATATATGCTTGACTTCACAGTTTAAATTTTAAAAGTACATTCTAAAACGTGACGTGTGTGCCTCTACCTTTAAACAGGATCAACATAGAGTGTTAGGTAGACACTAATACTTTGCAGGTGACAGAAGACGCATGGTAATCAAAGCTGCCACTTGAAATATGATACCTGCTGAGGTATGATCAACATGGACATTTTTTCATGCTTTAATTGGTTCAATTAATTGGAAATGAGGCCATTGATTTTTTCTAAGGTGTCTTAAATGTGTGGTTAGAGGTTGAAGCATTGCAAGATGGATTCATACGTCTTTGCTCATCCTTAATCAGAATAAGGACATCTTGGTTTAAGTGAGTCTCTTATACCTCTCATACCAAGGCTCTATGAGGGTAAATCCATGATACTGATGTTTGTTACCAGATATTAACTCTTGAGCAGCAGTAGTACAGTTCAGGGTGATATAGAACTCAATGTGGATTTAATTTTTAACATTAAAAATGAGTCACTTGTTTGTAGATTCTTTGTCAGTGTATTAGGAGGAAACTGAGGAAATGAATGAGATTCTCCATGGGCACATCCCAGGAATCTCACTAATTATTATTAAAACCTTTATTAAATTCATTTTCGTGCCAATACATAGAAATTGTACAAATTAAAGGGGTACCATGTGATGTTTTAATACATATATACATTGTGTGATGTTGAAATCAGGGTAAACCTATCTATTTTCCCAAACATTTATCATTTCTTTATGTTGAAAACTTTTGAGATCCTTTCTTTTAGCTTTTCAAATTATATACAGTACACAATTGTTCTCTGTAGCATCCTTCTATGCAATAGCACACCAGAACTTTTTGTTCCTATTACTTAAAATGTATGGATGAGCTGGGCGGGGTGGCATATGCCTGTAATCCCAGTATTTGGGAGGCTAAAACAGGAGGATTGCAGGTTCAAGACCAGCCTCAGCAATTAAGCAAGACCCTCAGCAACCTACTAAGACACTGTTTCAAAATAAAAAAAAATAGGGCTGGGGGTGTGACTCGGAGGTAGAATGCCTCTGGGTTCAACTCCTCGTCTCACACACACACACACACACACACACACACACACACACACAGTCAGATGAACCTCCCCCACCCCTCCCTCAGATAACTACCATTCTACTTTCAATTTCCATGAGATCAGCTATTTTAGAGTCCACATACGAGTCGGATCATGCAGCACTTGTCTTTCCGTGCCTGGCTTACTTCACTTAACATAATGATCTCCAGTTCCGTCCACGTTATTGTAAATGACAGGATGTCGTTCTTTTTATATGGCTGAATAGTATTCCATCGTGTGTCACTAGTGATTAAATAGCCTCTCTATAGATTTTTCAGCACTTCTCCCCACTGTAGCCGGAGTTAGAGCATTTACATTCAAATGTTAATTTTGGGGTTCTTTTCCTAATATTGGCTGAGTAGGTATTCTTTCAAAGACAGTGATATTACCTCCTGTCCTCCCAACTCAGTCACTCAGCTTTTCCTCCTATATTGTTGTAATGAAGGTATTACTTTGTAAGTTAAATATGTGTTCGTTTTTAGCTTTCCAAGTACATAACGTTTATTCTAGTTGGCTCTAGAACTCCTCGAACCTGGAGCAGATTAAGATATGTTATTGCAAATAGGGTGATGTAATAGCTTCTGACATTGAAAATAAGATTTTTCAAATTCCTTAAGTTTCCTTTCATTGAATCAAGAACACTGGTGAATAAAGAAAAAGGGAAGAAGTTAGCAATTCAGCCAGACATGTGTGTTCTTATTTTTTTTTCTTCCTTGGACTGCCGCTCAAAGACGCAAAAGAGAGAAAATAAATGAGGGTACATGAGGCCAGCCTTGGACTTTTGCATCCATTTCTCGCTTGAGAGCCAGAGCTTGCACACTCCTCCTTACATGACCTTACGAGGTAAATGTTGTTACTCTCCTTTTAAAAGCAAATGGAGGTAAATGGAGATGAGCAAAACACTCCGGGGCAGAGATGACACGGAACCTAGATCCAAACCCAGGACTGAGATTAAGCACTCCGAATGCAATATGATATTAACATATTAAGCACATATTAATCGCCTATTAATACAATATGTGATTAACCACTCCAAATGCTGGCTCTCAGCACCATCTTGTGCTCATGCCAACATTTTAAAAGTTACAAGGATGCATTACAAGGATGGAAAAGTGAAATACATCCAGTAAAATGTCAATACTTTACATTTATGGAGTAAGTGAATTTCCTATCTGGTTTTTTAGTTGGCGTGACATCAGTTTACCTGGGTTAGCCCGCATTATTATCTCCTCGGACTTTGAGCAGAAATGGAGATTCACAGTGTAACCCGGGCTTCTGAGTGTCTTGCTGAAAAGGAAGTGTGAGCTGTACCTTGCTCAGTTGCATGTAAGCCAGAAATATCTTTTTCTCATGTGAATATCTTGAACAGTTTTATTTTTGATGATCGTGAATGATAATGTAATTTCTGGTTTTAGTTTATTAAGTGCCATAAACTTTTATAATAGATTTGCAATTTCCTTGGCATTTCGGGAAGTAAATTAATTGCAACAATAAAAACGATCTTCGAAGCTCTTTTAAGTAGGGCACTTCGTTTATATTCTAACCCTTCCCTTAGCAATGGTGTAAATATTTCAATATTGTTTTAGGAACAAAACTTCTCCTATGTAGATGTACTTTGAGTCTTTGTGTGTAATCTAATCCCACCATCAAAAAGAATATAAACTCTCTCTTCCAGATCTTAATTTTACTTTTAGGTACTTGGCTCTTTCTTTACATGCTTTATGGGATTATTATTTTGCAGAAGTGTATTTGAAGTGAACGAGACATTTCTGATGTTGACTTTTAAAACTTGATGGTTTGGTTCTCTCGTATTTATTGTTGTGTAGACTCAGTGTCTCTAGTTCAGGGCTAGGTTTGCTTGTAAACGTATGGTGTTACCAATTAAATGATGTGGCAGTTCAAGTAATGTCGACTCCCCTGGATTAACATGCTCTCGGGCAAGAAAGCCGCCTTGTAAACCATCGGAATTTGGGAAAATAATTAGTGTCAGATGAGAGCTGTGTGGCACATGGGGATCTGAGTTTTTAAAAATTTTTTCAGTACTGGGGATTGAACCCAGGGGCATTCTACCTCGGAGCTACGCCCCCAGCCCTATTTTTTATTCTTTATTTTGAAACAGGGTCTCATTAAGTTGTGGAGGGCCTCACTAAGTAGCTGAGGCTGGCCGCGAACCTGCGATCCTCCTGTCTCAGCCTCCCAAGTACTAGGATTACAGGCATTCACCACCACGCCCGGCTGGGATCTGATTTTTAGTGTCGAGATCCTGGTTAGAACGTAAAGGTGAGCCATCTGTGTCATTTCCTGCATAAAACAGGAGGAATTGAGCAGAGGGGAGGAAAAAAAAAAGGAAGAGTCCAGAATATGGGATCCTGCTTTTCCAGAGAAGTGAGGGGTTGCAACATTTAACTCAGAAAAGTGTGAAAAGCGCAACAATTATGTGAATCTGGTTCCACAAATGGTGCGACACCAGGCACAGTTCTCTTTTTCCTGAGATGATGTGGAATGGCTGTTTTTGTAACGCAGACTCTCTGGTTTAAACCAGCTGCAGCCAGGGACAGTGTGACCTGCTGCAGTCAGCTGCCTCCGTCTGGCCTCTGTCCCCTGTAGCTGGTGTCCGAGCCAGCTTATACCAGTGTCTGTGTCTCGCCTTCCTCCTCTTTCCATAGAGATAATTTTATTATCCTATTTTGGCCCGGATTGATGGATTGATTTGGTGTCTTTCTAGGTATCTGGGATTATGTGCAAATGACGTCCATATAAACATGGATGTTTTGACTTTTCAGAAAAAAAAAAAACCCTAATAGTTGGACTGGTAGATCGGAGTCATATGACATAGCTGGAATTTTTATCATCTTCAATAAATAATCAGAACAGTGAGAATTATCTAGGAGCCGGCACAGATTGTTAACTTTGTTCAAATAAGGTATGCATTATGAAGCAATGAGGAGTAGATTTGTCTGAAAGTGACAGAAATCTCCGTGTCATAATGTCTTGAGGGACACATGTTTTCTCTCACGCAAAGAGAATCTCATTGTCACCTGTCCGGAGTTGGCCTGGGGGCTCTGTGATCGCCAGGGATAAGGGCCTTCTATCTTGCTTCCAGACCACAGTCAACATCTGCCTTCTACCTCATGGCCTGTTGCGGCTGACTCAACTCCAGCACCATCAACCATCAACCTCTAGACAGAGCAAGGGCAAGGTTCAATTACGAAGGAAGAGAATGACATGGATATGGAGGGGAAATTTGTAATCTCTGCCAAAAAAAAAAAAAAAAAAAAAAATATATATATATATATATATATATATATATATATATATATCAACCCAAATTATCTCAGGGTACCAAATCCTAAGGTACAATATTAAGTTTTGAAATCATTGACATTCATATTTCCAATGGTGAAACTATGAAGCCTTCTGTTACTTATGCCAATGGATGTACCAAACAATTTTGATATAAAAAGAGATATGTATCGTAGAAGGTGTTCCTAACTAGAAAGAAACCCTTAGAAAAAGTTAGAACATAAGAAAGATGTGAAGTGTACTTTAAATTTTTGTGAGTTTAAAATCTAGTTGGTGGAAAAACTATACTTGAAAAAAATTGAAACTTTTCTCAAAAAGTGGTTGAAAATAGGGTGCAACTATATTTTGTAGCTAGAAGATTGTATGTCTTAAAAATGTTTAATATTGAGGGCATGTTGGCTCTACGAGGACAAGGATTTTTGTCTCTTTTATTCAGTTACATTCTTGGCACCTACCATAGTGCCTCAGACAGACTAGGGGCTAAAGCAGTGTTTGTTGAATTAATTGATCAACTGATCCATCTATTGATTAACTGAGAATGAAAGACAAAGAAGAAACATTTCAACATATGAATTACAAGTAGATTCTTACAAAAGGGAATCCATTCAATACTAAATGAAAAAAATACAAAAATGCCACCCCAAATAGTCAACGAGATCAGTTTTTCCCCAATTTACTCCACAATATATTATGAGAAAACCATAGGGAAAGACTACTTAAGTATATATGAAACTCACTGAAATGCCAAAATATTTCCTAACTGAAAAGAAGCTCCCCAATTTTATCAAAGTAGGAAAAGGGACTGGGGTCGGATAAACACTTATCTGTAACAAGTCACAAAAATATATGTGGCCTAGCTTGCGAGACTCATGAGATTGTAGGGGTTTTAAAAAAGTACTTTCTGAACTTACAGAAGAAAAGCACAGACATTATTCTGCATGTCTTTGCATTTATAAGTGATAATGTTTCCTGAATAAGTAAAAAAGAGTTGTGACAAGCACTCAGTACTGTGTGTCATTCTATGTCACCACTTAGGATATGCAAAGAGATGAACACGTTCTAAAAATGGGTAAGAAGAACAGAGACACTGGAAGTAAGACAGGAGGTGTAAGAAACGGGTTTGCACACTTTATCTCACATTATTGGTGTGATTGAGACATCGGGAGATCGCTGAGTCTTCAGATATGCAGGTGTCTGCTGGGTCAGGTGATGGCCAACAGAGATTCCAAATTTGAAATTAGTTTCTTTAAAATGCTTCAAAGCAAAAATCCTGTGCTATCATTAGACTGCTTTCTCATGAGCTATACTTTACAGACCCTTTTCTCTGCCTTTGACAGGGAACTATTGTTTCATTTTTTTTGTCAGCAAGATGATACATATTTCAAATTTATTTGGGAGTGAGAGACAATACATATCACATATTTATATCTAGAGTTCTCTGAGTATACCTGCCTTCTCTTCAAAATAGGCAAAATGTATGCAAAACAACCTCCCCTCCTCTTACGGAATGAACTCATACAAGCCACATGAGAATATACATGGGCAAGATGGTTGTATCTGTTTGTTTCATCCGCTTTCCATACCTGGAACAAGTCCTGGCACATGGTAGATCTTGATACATATTTGCTGTATGAGTGAGTGACTGAGTCAATTAATGAATGCATGAACAGCTAATCATATGCATATGTAATCCCAGAACTCCAATTTTACTGAAATTCCACGAATCCTGACCTCATCTCTGAGTGTGTCAACATAATCGATTTTGGCGTTTGATGCATTTAATGTGGTATTCATAATAAAAGCTGGCACTTCATGTGTGGAGTTGGCCTGTGATGATGGCAAGAGGCAATGGCTCATTTCCATTCCACTTTATCCTTAAGAGTACTCAAAAGTATCGTGGAGAAAAATAAAATTAGTGTCTTGAATTGATGGATAGCAGGAAATAATTGGTAATCAAGTTGATAGACTCAGAAGGGCTTAGGGGCACTGGGAAGAGATTTGCCGCATCCTTGGAGAGAAAAGGACACTGTAGTAATCATATCTCCAAGAGTTTATTGCTGCAATTTCATATATTCCCATAAGTCACATTTTGGATTTTAGCCTTTCACTTCTAACATACACTGCTCTGGTTATAATTGGAGTCTATGTCAAAACTGTTGCCGGGAATGAACATTATCTAATTAAAAGCTTCCAGTATTATTAAAATCAATAATCCAACTACTCTGAAATTTCTCATAAAGTTTTTATTTGTTTTGGTTGAATTACTTGCCTAAATTCATCAAAAATACAAACAATAATAAATGCTGGTGAGTATGTGGGGAAATAGGAACTCTTACGCACTGTTGGTGGGATTGTAAATCCATTCAACCTTTACGGAGATCCGGATGTAAGTTCCTCAAAAGACTAGGAATGGAACTACCATATGACCCAACTATTCTACTCCTTGGTATTTTTTTTCAAAATAATTAAAGTTAAAATACTATAGTGATACATGCATACCTGTGTTTATAACAACACAACCCACCATAACCAAATTATGGAACCAGTCTAGGTGTCCATCAACAGATGAATGGATAAAGAAAATATGGCAAACACGCAGTGAAATTTCACTCAAGTCCTTTGCTTATTTTTATTTGAGTTATTTGTTGTTGTTTTTTTTGCTGCTGGATTGTAGGAGTTCCCTGTGAAAAATTATGTCATTTGCAGGAAAATGGGTGGAACTAGAGAATATTATGCTAAGTGAGATCGTCAGTCTCAGAAAGTCAAGGGTCATATGTTTTCTCTCATTTGTGGAAACTAGAGAGAAAATATGAAACAAAAAGGGATTTAAGTTACATGAGGAGCGAGACCAGTAGAATAGTGGGAGAGGATTGGGGGAGGAGAAAAGGGAAGATTGAGGAAGGAAACAGTTCAAATAATGTTGTGTCCTACATGAAGGTATCACTACCAGTCTCACTAATATGCACAGGGAGGGGAGAGGAGTCAGCAGGGTGAAATGTGGAGGGAAACACATCAAGTGTGCGTGCATGTATGATCACTTTGAACTTCACTATGCGTTCTAATTACAAAGCACCAATAAAAGTATTAAAAAAAAGAAGAAAAAATTCTTGCCTGCTGTAACCTCCACTGTCAGTTCCAAACAATCACAACTATCTCATAGGCAAACCCAAATTCCCAGGTGATCCTGATTACAACCAAAGATTGAGACCCACAGTGCACTAGAGCTCTGGGACTTGCTTGTCTTGCAGAACTGACATCTGTACTCATTGACTAGCACCTCCGTTTCCCTCTCCCCACCTGCCTCTGGTAACCACCATCCTGCTGTGCCTCGATGACATCA
The DNA here is from genome assembly GCA_004027185.1 of Glis glis. Lineage (NCBI taxonomy): Eukaryota > Metazoa > Chordata > Mammalia > Rodentia > Gliridae > Glis > Glis glis. The sequence continues at coordinate 17,018 of PVJS01007884.1, forward strand.
ATTGTTGAATATCCTCCTTGAAATACTATCATGTAGTGTTTGTCCTTCTGTGTCTGGATTTTTTTTCACTAAGCATAAAATCCTCCAGGTTCACCCACAGCGTTGCAAATGGCAAGATTTTCTTCTTTGAGTGGCATGTGTATGTTTTCTTTATCCATTCATCTACCAGCAGACATTTTGGTTGCTTGCTAAACTGACTCTTGTTAATAAATCCGCAGTGAACTGGAACTGCCAGGTGTCTAACTGCGATACCGGTTTTACTTACTTTGGGGCTATACTCAGTGGGGTCTCAGGATCTTGTGGTAATCCATACAGTAGTTTTTTTTTTTTTTAGGAACTTCACACTACATCAGTGTATACTCTCACCAACAGTAGACAGAGTTCACTTTTCCCACTAACACAGGTTAGCTTTTCTTCTTTTGTAACAGCCATTCTAATAGGCGTGAGGTGATATCTCATTCTGCTTTTTGATTTGTGTTTCCTCCATGATTTCTGACATCAAGCATCTTTTCATATACCCATGATCTGTATGACTCCTTTGGAGTCATGTTTATTCAAGTCCTTTGCTTATTTTTAATCGAGTTACTTATTGTTGTTGTTTTTTGCTGCTGGATTGTAGGAGTTCCCTACATATTTTGGATATTAACTCCTTATCAGACACATGTTGATTGTTTCCTTTGCTGTGCAAAAGATTTTAGTTGGATGTAATCTCATTTGTCTATATTTGCATTTGTTGCCTAGGTTTTTACCCAGAAGTTATTGTCAAGGCTAATGTCAAGAAGACTTTTCCATATGTTTACATCTAGAAGTTTATGACTTCTGGTATTATATTGAAATCTTAATTCCATTTTGATTGGAGTTCTGTGTATGGTGTAAGATGAGAGTCTAATTTATTCTTTTGCATATAGATATTCAGATTTTCCAAACACCATTCATTGACCAGCCTAACCTTTGTTCACTGTGTGTTCTTGGCATCCTTGTCAAGGATCAGTTGACCATTTGCACATGTTTTGTTTTTGTTTTTGTTGTTCTCAGATCTCTATTCTGTTCCAGCCATCTGTATGTGTGTTTTTATACCAGTACCAAACTGTTTCATTACTGTAGCTGTGTGGTGTATTTGAAAATCGGGAATTTTGATGCCTCTAACTCTTCCTTCTTGCTCAAGATTACTTTGGCTCTTTAGATTCATTTGTAGTTTGATGTGAATTTGAGGATTTTTTTTCTATTACTCTTGAGAACATTGCTGAGGTTTTGCTAGGAATTGCTTTGAATCCACAGATCACTTTGGGTAATAAGGACATTTTAACAGTATTAATTATTCCAATCCATGAACATGGAATGCCTTTCCACTTATTTGTGTCTGCTTTAACTTCTTTCATTGGTATTTTATAGTTTTCAATATATAAGTCTTTCATCTCCTTAGTTAAGTTCACGCCTAAGCATTTTATTCTTCCTGGTGCTATTGCAAATGGAATTGTTTTCTGAATTTCCTTTTGCTAGTGTATCAAAACACAACTGATTTTTGTGTATTGGTTTTGTATCCTGCAACTTTATTAGATTTGTTTATTAGATCAAGAAGCTTTTTGTGGAAGAACTGAAACTATCTCTATTTGCAGATGACATGATATTATACTTAGAAGACCCAACAAACTTAACCAAAAGGCTTATAGAACTGAGCAACAAATTCGGCAAAGTGTCTAGATACAAAATCAATCTTAAAAAATCAGAAGCTTTTCTATATGCCAACCATAAATCCACTGAAAAAGAAATCCAGAAAACATTTCCACTCACGATATCCTCCCAAACAATAAAATACTTAAGAGTAAACCTAACCAAGGAGGTAAAAACCTCTATAAGGAAAACTATAAACATTGAAATAAGAAATTCAAGAGGATCTTAGAATATGGAAAGACTTCCCATGCTCCTGGATAGACAGAATAAATATTGTCAAAATGGCCATTCTTCCAAAAGCGACCTATAGATTCAATCCAATACCCATTAAATTACCAAAGTCATTCTTTACAGACATAGAAAAATCAGTCCTTAAATTCATTTGGAACAACAAAAAAACCAAAATAGCAAAGTAGCTCTCAGCAAGAACCATGCAGGAGGCATCACAATACCTCATTTCAAACTATACTACAAAGCCATAGTAATACAAACAACATGATATTGGCACAAAAGCAGACACATAGACCAATGGAGCAGAACAGAAGACTCAGAAACAAATCTGCACACTTACAGCCAATTGATTTTTGACAATGGAGCCAAAAACACACTCGAAAAAAGATAGCCTCTTCAACAAATGGTGTTGGCAAAACTGGGTTATCCCATGCAGAAAAATGGAAATAAACCCCACTTTCTCACCCTGAACAAGAGTCAATTCAAGATGGATCAAAGACCTGTAAATTAGACCAGAGACTTTGCAGCTACTTGAAGAGGGCATAGGTCCAACTCTTCAACACAAAGGCACAGGCAAAAACTTCCTTAACAAGACCTCAAAGGCACAAGAAGTTAAAAAGAGGATCAATACATGGGATTGCATTAAAATGAAAGCTTCTGCACAGCAAAGGAAACCCATCAAGAACCTTAACAGAGAGTCGACAGAATGGGAGAAGATTTTTTCCAGGTACTCCTCTGATAAAGGACTAATATCTAGAATATACTGAGAAACCCAAGAAACTCACCACTAAAAAAACAAACAACCCAATCAAAAAATGGGCAAGTGAACTAAATAGGCACTTCACAAAAGAAGAAATACAAATGGCCAATAAATATATGAAAAAATGTACAACATCATTAGCAATCAGAGAGATGCAAATCAAAACTACCCTGAGATTTCACCTAACCCCAATTAGAATAGCAATTATTAAAAAACACAAACAACAACAAATGCTGGTGAGGATGTGGAGAAGTAGGAACTCTAATACACTGTTGGTGGGATTGCAAATTAGTGCAACCACTTTGGAAAATAGTGTGGAGGGTCCTCAGAAGAATGGGAATAAACTAACCATATGACCCAGCAATACCACTTCTACGTATCTACCCAAAAGAATGGAAACTAAACTATCAGACTAATACATGCATGTCTATGTTTCTAGCTGCACAATTCACAAATGCCAAACTATGGAACCAGCCAAGATGTCCATCAACAGATGAATGGATTACAAAACTATGGGATATATATACACAATGGAATTTTACGCAGTCATCAAGAAGAACAAAATTACATCATTTGCAGGGAAATGGATGGAATAAGAGAACATTATGCTAAGTGAGAATAGTCAAAAAAAGTGAAAAATCGGAATCTCTCCCTAATATGCAGAAGCTAGGGAGAATAGGGCATAGGAGGGACTCCAGACAAAGATGGAGAAAACCTTAGATGAGTAGAGGAGGCGACCTAACTGAGGGAGATGGGAGGGGGGAAGTGGGAAACACCCTAATGCACAGGATATACATACACAAACTTATGAAAGTCAACTACTATGCTGAGCACAAGAAGGAGGGAAGGGGAAAGGAATGGGGGTGGGAACTGGGGGAGGGCTAATTGACCGATGTGTGCATGTATACTTCTACCAGCCTGAAACCCATCAAGGTCTATGATTACAATGCACCAATAAATTAAAACAAAACACAAAAAGCCTTTTGTGATATCTTATTTAGAAACAGGGTCTCATTAAGTTATTGAGGCTCTCACTAAGTGCTGAGGCTGGTCTACTTCAATCACATCTAAAAACTGTATACTTTTACATCCCATACTATATATCATTGATGTCAGAATTTATGTCTTTTTATATTTGTATACCCATTAACACATTTTTGTGATTATATACTGTGATAGTCAATCTAGGTTGTCAACTTGACCTGATCATGACACACCCAAGATTATGTGATTTTGGGTGTGTAACAGCAGATTAAACAGAAAGCCCTGCCCTGAATGTAGGCAGCAGGATTCTGATAGGTGCGGACTTAGATAAAAGAGGGAGAAGCCGCATAGAGTGTGTGCGACTCTTTCCAAGGAAAACGCATCTGCTCTCCCTGAGATCATCGGCCGCCGGCTTCGCCTTTCTCTGAAGAGCTTCTTGATCTTCTCGGCCTCCAGCTCTTGGAACTGAAACTTCACCATCATTTCTCCGAAGAGCTTCCTGATCTTCACGTCTCGGATTGGGACTGAATTAGTGGTTGCTCCGATCCTAAGACTCCAGCTCTTAGACCTTTCGACCAGCTACTGGTTCCTCTGACTCTCCACATGCAGTCAGAACCTGGGACTACATTGCTTCAAACTGTAAGCCCATCTGATAAATCCCTTTTTTTCAAATATACTCATTCTGTGTATTCTGTTAATCTAGAGAATCGTGTCCAATACATATACTTAATAACTTTAGTCTATTAATTTTTATGTCAGGGTTAAAACTGATTTATATACTCATAATTACAGTATTAAATTATTCTGTATTATCTATAAGTTTACCTTTACCAGTGAGATTTATACTTCTATATTCTTACTTGTTTAGTGTTCTTTCATTTTAACTTGAAGACTTCTCTTTGGCACCAGGTCTACTGGTAACAAGATTTTGTCCGTGAAAGTCTTTACCTCTCCTTCATTTTTGAAGGATAGTTTTGCTAGATATAATATTCTTGGTTGACAGTTTTTCCTTTCAGGACTTCGAATATATCATTTCTCCTGACCTGCAAATTTTCTGCTGAGAAATATGTTTATACTCTCATGCAGGTTCACTTGTATGTAACAAGTTTTTTTTTTTTTCTTTATGCTTTCAAGTTTTTCTCTTTGGCTTTTGAGGTTTTTTTTGGGGGGGGAGACAGAACTGGGGATTGAAACCAACGGCATTCAACCTCTGAGCTACACCTCCAGTCCTTTTTATTTTTTATTTTGGATCAGGGTCTCACTGAGTTATGGAGGGCCTCACTAAGTTGCTAAGACTGGCCTTGCACCTGCGATCCTACTGTCTCAGCCTCCCAAATAATGGGATTACAGGCCTGTGCCACCATGCCCAGCAGTGACTACTTAATGATGTGTTTCAGTGCAGCTTCTTTAGGTTTAATTTATTTGGTGTTTTGAAGCTTCATAAATCTGGATGTCTATTTCCCTCCCCACATTTAGGAGTTTTTCAGCTCTTATTCTTTCAAGTAGTATTCTACCCCTTTCTTTTTCTTTTTCCCTTCTTCAACTTCTATGACAAATATATTTGTTCATTTGATGATTCCCTATCTATTCTGTGGGGTTTCTTCCTATTTTATGTCTTTTTTCATTTTTCCCCTGAATGGGTAATTACAAATCAGTAAGGTCACTCATTCTTTCTTCTGTTTGACCAAGTCTACTGTTGAACTCTATAATGAATTTTTCAGTTCATTCATTGCATTCTTCATCTCTAGAATTTCTATTTGGTTCTCTTTTGGTTTTAAAAAATGATTTCTATCTCTTTATCGTACTTCTCATTTTGTTCATGTGTTGTCTTCCTGATTTGGTTTGATTTTCTGCGTTCTCTTGTAGTCCTCACTGAGAGCTTCTTTGAAATTATTCTGAAAAGCTTTCTTGGTACATTATAATTGCACATAATAGTGAGATTCATAGAGCTACATTCACATATGCATATAACATTATTTGGTCTGTTTCCATCCCTGAACCTCCCCTTTCCTTCCTCTCCTTTCCCTCAAAATTCTTTTCCACTTCTCTGTTGGTTGCCCTCCTATTTTTCATGAGGTCTCCTTCCTTTCCTTTTATTTTTTTTTCTCTCCAGCTTCCACATATTAGAGAAAGCATGCAGCCCTTGATTTGCTAAGTCTGGCTGATCTCATTTCGCATGATATTCTCCAGTTCCATCCATTTTCCTGCAGGTGACATAATTTTGTTCTTTATAGCTAAATAGAATCCCATGGTGTGTATACGCCACATTTTCTTTATCCACTCATCTGTTGATTGACACCTAGGTTGGTTCCATAATTTGGCTGATGTATACTGTGCTGCTGTAAACACAGGTATGCATATGTCACTATAGTATTTTAACTTTAATTCTTTTAGAAAACTACCAGGAGTGGTATAGCCGGGTCATCTGATGGCTCCATTTCTAGTCTTTTGAGGAACTTCCATACTGATCTCCATAGTGGTTGTCTTTAAAATGATTATTTTGACTTGCCAGCAATCTCATAGATGTCCATTTTCTTTTTCAATATTTTTGCTTCGTTTTGTTCTTTTGGTGTTGTAATAGTCCCCTGATTCTTTGTGATTCTTGTAGTCTTGTGTTGGAGTCTGAGCATTTGAAGAAGTCATGGCCTCTTCCAGTCTTAAAGCTTCATCATAAGTCCTTGTTGTAAAACTTCTTTTAGATTTTTTTTAGGTTAAAAAATTCCTTATAATATGACCCATAGATGAAGTGCATTTTGTATACGGTATTATCTATTTTATTTTTCCTTTCAAACTATATATTTCAAAAGGATTAAAATTAATTCTGAAACCAGATATTTTTAAATAGTTAATATGGAAGAAATAAAAAATTTCTCCCTAGTATTAATATGTTAGAGATTTTACTTCGAGAGTCTTTGTATTTTAAAGAAACACAGATTTTACATTCCAAGTCAGTACTCACTAAGAAAACAGCTTGTTGCCTATTTCTCCGACTATAAAATGGGACCGCTGTGGTTTATACCTCAAAGTGAATTTTGGTAATAAAAATGACAGATTTAATATCTTCTAATTAAGTGATATTATTCAGCATTCACATAGGCTTGCGATTTTAATCTATTCTAGATAATCAAGCTTCAGCACATTCAAGCATTTGCTTTTCCTTTGGGGTACATTCACAGTCGTTTCTGGTAAGTTGGTTTGCCTTGAAAAGATGCTCAATGTAAAAGGAAAATTGTTGTAATCGGAGGACTGCACCTTTACAGATGTTGTGTCAGTGAAGGGAGCCCAAGTGTGCATGAGGGTGGACAAGAGAATGTAGCCTCAGGTCCTTAGCAAACATGTCTCTGGCCTGCTCCATTTACTAGGGCATCTTTAAAAATACACAAGTGTCTCGGGGCTTCATCAGCACTGACTCTGAACTAAAAGTAATTGCTTGGAGCTTTGAATGTCATGGCGTCCACTTTTTCAAGGCCCCCTCTTGGGAGGTCAGGTGGTAAGTAGGATTCTGTTATGAAAGATCAGATGCTGAATCCATTCCCTGGAGTTTTTTCCCAGTTTTTCAGTATAAAGGTGAGGTACCTATCATCAATAACCAACTGAATGTCTGGATCAGCACCCTGACCTGTACTGTAAAGGTCACCAGGTGGGAATAGCCAAGAGGAACTCGGGACTCCCAGCCTGACAGAGAATGAGCACTGTTGCGATTCCCATTGATACAATGAACTCCACTCTCAGCCCATTTTATTTAATCCAAATTCTCAGTTTCGGACGGAGGCTTATATGTGGAGAAGCCCAAGTCCCGTGTCAACACCCTTGATACTGGGGGTTGGAGACAGACAGAGGAATGGGATTTTATTCTCTGCAGGTTCTATCGTATTGTTCAACAAAACATGTGAAGAGGAGTTCTCCAGACACACATAGGGAGGTCAGACTCTAGCCAGTCAAAGAAATGAAAGTGGAACATGCCCATGATCACTGAGCTAAAAGAGACTTCAGTTTCCCTAATTCTAAATCTTTCTACTCTATAATCCTGCTCCCTTGTTATCTGAAAAGACTCATAGTAGATATTGTGCATGGTTAGGTAAAAACTGATAATACCTTGGATTTATATTATTTCTCCAAAATCAAATTCTAAATGACTTTAACACTTGTATATACGTTGAAAGCTGAGTAGTTTAAAGAAAACTTATGACTAGTTAACACATGACCGGACTGAGATTCAGATAAATGGTTCTTCACAGTCACACAATAGTAGATTTAGCCTTGTTTCTATTTCCTAACTGTTTGGGCCAACTAATGTCCATTACCTTCCCCCTGAAAAGAAGATGGCTGTAACAGAAACACATTGAAGGTGAATGGAATGGCTCCCTCTCAGAAACCCTGTAGGACGCAGGGGTTAGTGACGGGAAAACTGGAATTTAGGAGACATAAGAAAGAGTAGATTTGGTCAGTCTGGACTATGAAATGAATAGAGATGAATTCAATTATCATAGCTTTATTTATTTATTTTTTTTTGCAGTACTGGGGATTGAACCCAGGGGCATTCTACCTCCGAGCTATACCCCCAGTCCTATTTTTTATTCTTTATTTTGAAACAGGGTCTCACTAAGTTGTGGAGGGCCTCACTAAGTAGCTGAGGCTGGCCACGGACCCAGATCCTCCTGTCTCAGCCTCCCAAGTACTGGGATTACAAGCGTGCACCACCATGCCCGGCTAATCATAGCTTTAAATAATGCCAAGTCTATCTTCATACACGCAAGTCCCTCGTGTAAGTGGAAAGGTGCTCTACAGACTTCTTGGTAGGTTTTCACTTTAATAATCCAACACCATATGTGAACATGAAACTAGCATGCTTCCCTAATGGATTATGTGTTTCTTAGCAGACACCTGTTTTAGGTGACTCAGGGACCTAAGGGCCTTCCTGTCCATGAATTGAGCCTAAATACTGAATCTAAATGTCAGGAAACAGCGGCAGTTTTAGAGAAATGTAATGGAAAATATTACATATTTAATTTTAAGCTCTTTGAATTTGAGATGATCAAGAGTGAAAGTCAATGCGTTTGAACAGAGCATACAGTGACATTGTGCAGTGCTGGCCACGGTGAGGGGTGCAATTGGGTTGCCACATCATTAGCTAACAAGCTCTGAGGTCGAGAGGTCGTGTGGGCCTGCGCATTGCCCAGTGCAGGGTCTTTACAATGTGAGGCCTGCCTGGCTGCACGTGATGGTCCCGAGTCATCACAAGAATGTAGGTGTTATGAGGCCTCGTCTAGTTTCCTTGTCTTACCGTATGCAAGGCCTGGAGAAGGATCTAGAAGGTAAGGAGAGACGTGAGTGTCGTTATCATTGACTTGGAGAAACACACTGAACTTTGAACAACTCTAGTGATTCAAGAAGAAACAGCAACCATGAAACAGGAGGGCCTACTAATCGCAAGGGCATACAGCCCATGCTCCAGTAATACTGTACAAGGCCAACACATCAGAACCAGCCAGGACTCTGGTCTACTGGAGAAGAAAGGTTTTCCAAACTTGGATTAGATTATGTGTTTGGACTGGCACGTTTTACAGATGTTCTGGGACCTAGGAGCAGCTCAGTACCTGTGGACAAGGCAGCATGTTTTATGATAAAACCCGGCCTGGAACCAAAGTAATGTAAGTTGTCATGTTTCTTAGTACTTCAGGGGTGGTAACAGGAATATTCTAGAGAAGAGGGCTATGGAGAAATGCATGGAGAGACACCAAAGCAGGTGTGGCTGTTCGGTTCTTGAGGATAAAGAGCAAAGGAAGTGGGTGAAGTGGAACCTCTCAGAAGAAATAAAGAAGCATGTGGAAATTTCCTCCATTTAAAGAATATATTTGTAATTTGGTGCATGGAAGGGAAACCCATTTTGGAGTAAAATCTTCAGCACAAGTAAGATTAATAAAAAAGGAAGATAAGCCAGTGTGGTGTCGCACGCCCATAATCTCAGTACTTGGGAGGTTGAGGCAGGAGGATCACAGGTTGGATGTCAGTCTCAGCAACTTAGCAAGACCCCTGTTTCAAAATACAAAATAAAGCCGGGCATGACATTATCTTCTCTTTTTGCAGTGCTGTGATGGACCCAGGGCCTCCTGTGCAAGTGCTCTGCTGCTGAGCTCTGTTCCCAGCCCCGGGGCATCACCTCCTGATTGCTTCTATCAAGGGGTCATCAGCTGGGAGTGAGGTGCACCGGAAAGGAGACATGTTGGATGTTCAAAAATGGAGGAATAGCCATGGACGGGGGAGACTTGACGGAGGAGGAGATGAGGTGAGTGTTCTGGACACCTCGGAAGGCTTTATGATTTATGATTTATGGTGAGGTTGATGAGCTGCGTGGCTGGTTCTGTGCAATCGCCAACTGGACAGAGGTTTAACTGAGCTAGAGTTGGGGTTTAGTCAGGCAAATGAAAGGACGGATGGATGTCAAAAGAATTAAGAGTCCACTCCAGGAAATGGCAGTAGCGATGGACCATGGGCCAGCTAGGGAGGGAGGCCGGCCTGGCCGTGACCTGTGACCTGTGACCTGTGACCTGTGACCAGGTTAGCAGATTGGATGCAAAATTGGGGTGGACAATCGTTGAATTGTTGAATTGGGGTGAGAACTACAGGAGGTTGTGTTGGATGCTTAGATTGTAATTTTCCTAAGTGATCGTGTCAGTAAAGCAAACCCGTAGCTACATATACCAGCAAACCTAATCCTGGCTGTATGAGAGTCTAATTTAACGTTGTCGCTGTCTCAGGAGGTCCCCAGACACAGCACCCATGGCAGCCAGAGTGACTTATTGGTGCCTTGAAGACTGCTTCGTCTGTCCAACTTGTGACAGGTGGAGTTTGTTGACATATTTATTTTTAGGATTTGGGGTCTGTTGTTCGTAAGAGTGAAAATGACCTTTTCCCCCTTCCTGGAATGTTCTACTAAGGCTTTGATTTAACATATGTTGCCCCAAAAAGAAGGCATGCAGGTGTTTTTGTTTGTATCTTTGTTTTTCCTTATTGTCTGGATATAATCGTGTAAGATTGGTGTATTTTTTTCCTCCTAAATGGCTCAGAGAATCTTTGAGATCATTGAAAGAATTCTCTGGTAAAGGCATTTGGGTCTAGAGTTTTCTCAGTGTAAAGTTTCTTAAAAATCCAAATGTGTAAATAGGGATAAAACTATCTGGATTTTGTTTCTGTACTAATTTTGGTAAATTGTTTTTCTGAAAGAGTACTCATTTTGCTTGTTTACCGAGTTTATTGTCATAAAGTTGTTTATAATATCCTCAATAAAATGGGGTCCCTGGGCCTGGCGTGGTGGCGCCCGCTTGTAATCCCAGTATTTTGGGAGGCAGAGACCGGAGGATCCGGGTTCGCAGCCAGCCTCAGCTCTCTCGCTGTCTCCCTGTTTCTCTCTCTCTCTCTCTCTACTTAGTGAGGCCCTCCGCAACTTCGTGAGACCCGGTTTCAAAAATAAAGTATAAAAAATAGGGCCGGGGGTGTAGCGTGGAGGTAGAACGCCCCTGCGTTCAATCCCTGGTACCGCAAAAAAAAAATGGGGTCCCTGGACCTGCTAGCAGCCCCAGAATCTCCAGTGGTGCTGTTGAAATGCACCTGCCCGCACATGCACGCGCCTGCCGAGTGGAGAGTGCAGGTGGGGCTCAGGTGATGAATCTTAGGACCACTGCTCCAAGTGCAGCCTTAGCACCTAGTCCTCCTACCGTGACAACTTGACAGGCAGTCTTTTTATCATCATTTTATTTTGTTATTTTTAACTTTTCATACGATATTTTCTCCAATATAAGGATTAGGTCCATGGGTTTTGCCTCATTCTTAAATATGTTTCATCTTTTTGTTCTGAACTTCTAACTTCACTGCGGTCAGAAAATACATTT
>PVJS01007884.1:28652-54808 GCA_004027185.1 Glis glis
TGTAAGCTGTTTAGGCCATCGGATTTTTTTTTTTTTTTGTGGTACTGGGGATTGAACCCAGGGGCGTTCTACCTCCGTGCTACACCCCCGGCCCTATTTTTTATACTTTATTTTGAAACTGGCTCTCACGAAGTTGTGGAAGCCTCACTAAGGAGAGAGAGAGAGAGAGAGAGAGAGAGAGAGAGAGAGAAAGACAGGGAGAGACAGAGAGAGAGAGCTGAGGCTGGCCGTGAACCCGGATCCTCCAGTCTCCGCCTCCCAAAGTACTGGGATTATAAGCGTGCGCCACCACGCCTGGCTGGCCATCGGATTTTTAAAAATGACTTGGCACCAGCTTATTTTATTCTCATATATATGAATTAATTTTTTGTTTGTTCCTGGTGATGATTGAACCCAGCATTTTACCTCCGAGCTAAACCCCAACCCTTTTTATTTTATTTATTTATTTTTTAAATTTGAAGCACAGTCTCCCTAAGTTACTGAGGCTGGCCTTGAACCTGTGATCCTCCTGTCTCAGCCTCTCAAGTACTGGGATTACAGGTGTGCACCACTACACCCAGACCATTTAACTTTATGGTCTGTATGAGGGAGTCACTTCAAGGTTAAAAAAGAAGATAACATAATTTTTTAATTTTTGTTCTTAATATATTTATCCCCAAACAAGGAAGAAAACTAGAAGTGAAACAGAAGAATTCTGCTTGATTTGTTTAAAGACAGAAGACAGCACTCAGGATGTGGGCTGAGTGTCAATTTTTGAGATGGGTGTCACTGTTTGCTTTGGGTGTGTGTGGATGAGGATGTATTTATCAACACATACTCTATTTACATAATAACATAATTTGAAGAAATATATGCAAGCTAGTTCTCAGCATACTTTTTCTACTTTCATTATCATGCTATTTGCTTAAAATTACTTCTCTTCTCTGGCCACAGCCTACTTCCCAACCTCTCTTCAGTTTCTTCAATGACTTAGGAAAAGATTAACATTATTTCATAGACTTGTGTAGTATCTCTTTCTTGTGGACAAAAACATGCCTTTTTCTGATGTTTTGGCTTATTCTTATAAACTGATGTCTGTGGATTAGGAAACATCCTGAAGAATTGTCTTTGTGGGAATAGAAGTCTATTTTATTGGGTCAGTTATCATCATAAATCACATTATATTGGAGTTTTACAGTTTTTAGGGATAAACATCTTTGCTTGGAATCACTTTGTAGCTGTGTTAATGCCCATGATTCAAACCATCCTTGATCTTAGCATTAGTATTCGAAGTCGAGAAGAATTCATTTTAGGAATCCAGAAACTGGCTTTTCAACCCAGCTTCTTTTATTTGGTATTTCCTAACCCACATGCAATTCAAAATAAAAATAAATGAAAATTGGTTGGAAGGGCTTAAAGTAAAAGTGAGAAAACCAAGAGATTCTGCTTAAAAAACATCGATAAGAATGTGAATGAGCTGCAGTCCAGAGATGGTCTTTAAGTCCCAAGTGTTTGCTTAAAACTTAGTAGTAGTACCTTGTTTTTAAGAATTACTGATTTCTGCAGCTCAGTGGCAGAGTACTTCTTACCTAGCATGCAGGGGGTCCTGGGTTTGATACCCAGCACAACAAAACAACAAAATAAAGCCAGGCGTGGTGGCACACACCTGTAATCCCACTACTTGGGAGGCTGAGACGGGGGAAGATCGCAGGTTTGAAGCCAGCCTCAGCAATTTAGTGATGCCCTCTGCAACATAGTGAGACCCTGTTTCAAAATAAAAGAATAAAATAGGGCTGGGGGTGTAGCTCAGAGGTAGAACACCCCTGGGTTCCATCCCTAGTACCACACAAAACAAAACAAAACAAAACAAAACAAAAACCCAACAATTACTGATTGAAAAAAAAGATGAGAAAATTAACTGTGGATACAGGTGCCAAAGAGTATTAGCAGCACACAATAGAGAGACAAACTGAGAAAATGGTGTCATCAAAGACACAAGAGAAATTAAATTAATTCACATGATTTTGCATGCAAACTAAAATAGACAGATTTATCTTGCTAATAGTAGGGAAATGAGTGATCAGCTTGTGTGTGTGTGTGTGTGTGTGTGTGTGTGTGTTTAAAACAGGTATGATTACAATTCCTTCTGCCTCTAGTCATTTACGTGCTGTAGAGTTCTGTCATGAAAGAGGCTTATCACTTTTAAAAGTACAATGAGATTTTGAAGATCAAGTAACTTGCCAAGTGTACCTTAGTAATTTTTTCTTTTAGAACTGGGGATTGAACCCAGGGGCATTCTACCTCCAAGCTATACTCCCAGCCCTATTTTTTACTTTTTATTTTGAAACAGAGTCTGTAGACTTCCACCTCCCATTTCTTTTTTTCTGGAGAGGTGGGCAGTATTGAATTTTTCAACTCAGTTATTCAGACCATACAACTTTGAGCTTTGAAAGAAATCTGAAAGAGGATATCATTAAACTCACTTTATAGCTGAGGAAACAGAACTTGAGAGATTAATAAGTTGCTCAGGATCACCCAGCAGTTATTTTACAAATAGACTTTTTTGATACTTTTATTGGTGCATTATGATTACACATCCTAGTGGGGTTCAAAATAGACTTTTAATTCAGGATTCCAGGTTTCCAGCCCAATGCTCTCATGACTACTGCCTCATAGGCATCTTATATTATTAAGTGTTGTTTTATATTTTCTAGATTGTGTTTAGGACTTAGCAAAGACTCCATAAATACTTATTAAAAGCATAAATGCAAAATGGCCTGGAGGTAGCGTAAGTCAATATTTCATTTTATTGTCATCCATCATATCCTGTGGTTATTCCTGGAATCTATTGTATACCCCAAATCAAATGTGCATAGAAAATAATAGTTTTCACTTGTGTATGCCAGACCGATGTTGACGTTCCTGGTTCAACAATTCTGATGCAGGGTTTAAGGAAATTGTAAGGTTGTGTTTGGGGGTCTCAAGCTTCCGCCCAGGACTGAGAAAGGAGAAAAGGAGAGGCAGTGGGAAGGGAGCCGGGGGAAGCTCACCAAGTACTGTGCACATGTAGGTCCTTATCACTTTTAACTACATAATGATGTGAGATTACAATGTGCCAAAAATATTCTTTAAAAAAACAATGACTAGCTGGGTACGTTGGCATACGCTTGTAATTCCAGTACTTGGGAGGTTGAGACAGGAGGATCACAGGTTCAAAGCCAACCTCAGCAACTTAGTAAGGCTGTTGACAACTTAGCGAGACCCTGTTTCCATATAAAAAATAAAATAGGGCTGGGGGTGTAGTTCGGAGGTAGAATGCTGCTGGGTTCAGTCCTCAGTACTGCAAAATAAAATAAAATAAAAATAAAAAATGATGTATGATTCTGGGAACTCAGAAATAATTTATAGCTCCTGTTTTAGGGGGGCGAACAGAGATGCTGAAGAAAGAATGGACTGCCTCTGAGTACAGGAATGAATAAACAATGTTCCACCAATTGCTTATTTATAAAAATTATTACCCTCAGCTGGGCGTGGCGGCACACGCTTGTAATCCCAGTACTTGGGAGGCTGAGACCGGAGCATTTGAGTTCACGGCCAGCCTCAGCTCCTTAGTGAGGCCCTCCGCAACTTAGTGAGACCCTGTTTCAAAACAAAGAATAAAAACATAGGGCTAGGGGTATAGCTTGGAGGTAGAATGCCCCTGGGTTCAATCCCCAGTACTGCCAAAAAAAAAAATTATTATCCTCAATATAAAGTTGGAAGACAAAATCAGTTGCATGACCGACACATGAAATAGGATTGAGAGTTGGGTTTTAAATCAGACTGGAGAAAGACTTTCAAAACCAGAATCAAAGCCATGCAGAGGAGAGATGGGAGCGTAGGACTGAACTTGAGTTCTGAGAAGAGAAGCATGACACACATTGGGCACCACCTTGCAGACACAATCGACTGAGCCTCAGTAGACTCATGGGTACTGAGGAGTTCACATGCCTCCGCTGTGGGATTATTGTAAGCATGAAACAGGACTTTGTGGAAGCGCCAGCCTGTACAGGCATTACCCACTTCTGTGCTATTGTTCTAGAAATATTTCTCTAGTTCAGATAGTCATTGCTGTGTGTTCAGTACTACACTGAGCCGTTTGGCTCTAAGTTACCGACGAGTGGCAGTCTAAAGGTGCTTCAAAAGTACTAAGGAAATTCTTTAAGTAATCTTTTAGGGGTGCATTGTAATTCTACATCATCATGAGGCTCAGAGGGATGGAACACACATGCCCACAGCACCTGGTGTGTTTCCCTCCAGACCCTGCCCCACTCCCTCCTCCTCCCCGGATGTATTATTGAGACTGGTGTTGATAACTTCATATATAGAGATAGCATTATTTGAACTGTTTTCTTCATCAAGTCTCCCTTTCCCCCTCCCCACCTCCCTCCGCAAACCCCTTCCACTGTTCTACTGGTCTCTACTCAGTTATCTGAAGTCTCTTGTTTCCCAGTTTCTCTCCTGCTTCCACATACGAGAGAAAACATAATAACTGTTCCTTTCTGAGACTGGCCGATCTCACTTAGCTTAATATTCTCTAGTTCCATCCATTTTTTCCTACGAATGACACAATTTTGTTCTTGATAGCTGGGCAAAATTCCATTGTGAGCATATACCAAGGAAATTGAACTTTTTAGATGCTAAAGTATAACTTTTATAGTAGACCTACTTACCATCAGTAGAAATTATTGAAGAAAAATTCAGCAGGGAATTAGGAAATAAAGATACTACTTTGAAATGATGAAATAGAGAAGATAGCTTGAAGAAAAAAAAAACATGCCTGAAGAGAAGTCACGACTTGGAAAGAAACACAGCTACCACGTTCCTTGCTGGGCAGAGTCCTGGAATGTGTCTGGAGAGTATAGAAGTAGCAGACCTACCAAGGGGTCTGGTATGGTAGTATGGTCTTCTCTCTCCTGTGCGCCCACCCCGTTCCCTTTCCTATCTCCCTGTCTCCTTTCTCTCCTCTTTCCTCCCTCAGCCCACCTCACAGTTTTGTTAAAAGTTTCTGACTTACTTGGCAGATGCTGGGCTAGAATGCAGTGGCCTTGTTGAGTCGATATGCAGGTAGCACACGTGGATGGCGCTTCTGGACACCCACCGGAATCTCTACTGCGGGGATGTCAGGACGCATTCCTGCTGGCTGGGATGAGTCCCCGTGTAGGCAGCGGCTCCCTAGATCTGAGAAGCCCGATTTATGGCTGTGCCACAATTCTTTTTCACTAGTGCTTACAATGTTCTTTTTGTTTGTTTTGCTTTAGGCACTAGGGATCCATCCCAGGGTCACACGCATGCTAGGCATACACTCTGCCACTGAGCTACACCCCCAGCCTCTTCTATAGTTTTTTAGGACAGTATGTAGATTTAATATTCCTGTTAAAGGAAATGCTTGCAGACCTCAGGAGCCTCCGGGTTTTTCAGTCAAGTCCAGCCTTAAGACTGTGTTTGTCTTCATTTTGTAAAGAGCAGTTATTGCTCAATCGCAGGTTGGTTTTTCTCCTATGTCTAGCGATGTCTTGGGTAATCCATCCCCTACAGTGAAAGTCTAACGCTGGATTGGAATATTTTTTTTTCATGAATATATTCCAAACTATATTTTGCACACAGGTCTGGTAAGCATGGTCTCAGAAACATAATCCTCAGTTCATGTCTGACTTTTTCTAATGGTCACCAATTTTTTAAAACATGCTTTTAAAAGACTGAGCTATCTATGAAAAGAAAGTTGCTTATCACCTAGTAGAAGAACAAAATTGGATATACAACTCCCATAACTAGTATTGGTCAATATGCAATGTAATAAAAACATACTTATTGTCCTTTGAGTAAACTTTATAGTTCACTCCCCTTCATAATAGCACCAACTTGTTCTTTTTTCTATGCCAAATCATCGCTAGAGTCTGCCAGCTATTTCTTTGTGCTGGATTTCCCCCCTTTTTTCCTAAGTCTCTTATGTCTTCTGCCCTTCTTTCATCTTATTTCCTTTCTGTCCTCCTCCTTTCACATGATTCAGATATTGAAAATATCAAGAGTTACTTAGTGAATCATTACCTCACTTTGAATCTATTTTCTCAGTAAATCTCTTATCTCCCCCACGGCCCAGGTAACCATTATTACTTATTCTCTATTTATATTTATAAAGAGTTTTCATCTAAACAGAAGCCAATAAAATTGTAGATTTTCCCTCCTCATTTAAAAATAGAAGAAGTATCATTTTATATACATTTTTCACTGAGAAACAGATTCCTTTCGATTTTTTTCTTTGCTAATAAGAAAAACGTTTGCAATGAACAATCTCATACATGCATCATTTCATATGCATGTAATTACTAGGATAAATTCCTGGCAGTGATTTTATTTGGTGTTACCAGAATGCTTACCAAAGAGGTGGTACCAGTTTACAGTCTCATGGGCAACACACAGTCCCTCCAAAAATTATTACCAATCAAGTACATAAGCTTTCAGATTTTTGCTAATCTGGAAAGAGAGAGAGATGCAGTGTTTTCCCAGTGTTGCTTAAATTTATCTCTATTGTGGAGAAGATTAAGTATCTAAAAATATTTAAGAACTATTTACATTTTCTTTCCTCTGAACTGTTAGCATGCTCTTTGCTCTTTTTATTCCCCAGTGTGCTATTAAATTTTTTTTACCATTGAGTAGGAGATTAATACTTTGTGATATAAATTAGGAACACATATTTTATTTAGTTTGCCATTTGCTTTGTTGACTATGCTTTTATGATATTTTATTTTTACCATGCCATTAAAAAAGATTTACTGTTTATATAGCTAACTGTACTCATTTTTCCCTCCCTAGCACTCAAAAATATTATAAGTAGAAGGAACTTTTCATAACCTGAGATTATAAACTATTCTTCTACATTTTCTACTATGGTTTTGTATTTCACATTAAATGTTTAATTTATTTAGAATATTTTTCTGGCGTGTAGTCTATATTATAAGATAGCATCCAACTGCATTTTTTCTATTTGACTACCCTGGTATATCTACATGTTGATATATTTTTTTTGCGGTACCGGGGACTGAAAGCAGGGGCGTTCTACCTCCGCGCTATGCCCCCAGCCCTATTTTTTATACTTTATTTTGAAACTGGGTCTCACGAAGTTGCGGAGGGCCTCACTAGGTAGAGAGAGAGAGAGAGACAGAGAGAGCTAGAGAGCTGAGGCTGGCCACGAACCCGGATCCTCCGTTCTCCGCCTCCCAAAGTACTGGGATTACAAGCGTGCGCCACCACACCCGGCTTGTTGCTATTATTAAACAGTCTATGTTTTGAAGATTTCTACTCCTAGGAGGATGAAACAGATGTACTTTTCCCTCGTTGTTATGGTCAGCATTCTTGCAGCTATAATATAAAAGATTGACCAGGTAACTTAGAGGAAAGAAAATTTATTTTCTTACAGTTTCAGGTTCAGTACATGTGAGAACAGGGACCATGGATCTCAGGGCATGGTGACAGGAAGAGGAGAAAGGGAGGGGCACATGGGTTGTGCTCCTCACATCATGGAGGACGGAAGCAAGAGAGAGAAGGGGGAAAATGAACCACATATATAATCCCCAAGGTCACACCCTCAGGGATCTACCCCTCCAGCCACCACCCAGATAAATCCATTACAATGAATCTATCCACTGCTGGGATTATAACCCAAACGACCCAATCAACTCCAAACACCAATTTATGAGCTCTTCAAGGGGCCACTCTATATCTAACCATAACACTAGTCCTCCTCCCAAGAACAAGTAAAAATGCATATTATACATAAACAACAATGAGAACAAAACATGAGAAGACTCTGGAGGATAGAGAGAAGCTCCCTAGGGACTCTGGGATCCAAAGAATGAAAAGATGGTAAATTACCTGAGTTTTGTTTCTTGCCTGCTATACATCAGACCTAGAGCTGAGCAGACAGGAAGTGCAGAAATGCCAATGGTTACAGACAAAAACAGCCCCATGGAAACCCAGTCTCTCTAGCCAAATGGCCCAGCAAGGGGACAGTGTAGCAAGACAGAAAACATTTAGATAATAACTTCTCTACCTTCTCTACTTTAGCCAAATACCATGGGGGGAGGGAGTGGCTTTCCTATTATCCCAGAAAAGGCTGAGAGTCCCCAACACAGCCCTCTGCCATAATTCATAGTCAGAGAAGGCCCAACAGGGAAGGAATTCGCACCTCACTACCTAGCAGAGAGCACCCTGCTCTTCCAGTCAGTGTAAACCACTAGGAGTGAGACTGTGGGCTTCCATCCCAGCCAGGGAGGTCATAACAGAGGCTACTGCCCTCTCAGGGTGGCATAGAGCCCGTTCCCCCTCAGGTGTCCACGGACTCAACGGGACCTGGAACTGTACCTCCCACAAGCACTCGCTCTTTCCCTTCCCCTACCTGAGTGCTATCAAAGGAAGTGTGCTTAAACAGTTTAGATAAGATCCAGAGTTTCGTCACATAATCCCCCAAATATTCAGGGTCCAACCAAAAACCACCTGCTGAACCAAGAACCGAGAAAATCTCAAATGCAAAGGGCAGTGGATAGATAGTTGCTAACGTGGAGACGACAGAGTGGGCATCTCAGTGAATGATCCTGTGAATGTTTTCAAGCAGCGATGGTAACTATGCTTCAACAAGTAATTATAAACTTGCCTAAAATAAACAAGAAATTAATGGTCTCAGCAAAGGGAAATTTTTAGCAATAAAATACCATTTGTAAAGAGGAGCCGAAAGTGTAAAATTTAAGAATACAGCCGGGCGTGGTGGCGCACACTAGTAATCCCAGTACTTGGGAGGCTGAGACAGGAGGATCCGGGTTCGTGGCCAGCCTCAGTTACTTAGTGAGGCCTTCCGCAACTTAGTAAGACCCTGTTTCAAAATAAAGAATAAAAAATAGGGCTGGGGGTGTAGCTTAGAGGTAGAATGCCCCTGGGTTCAATCGCCAGTACCGCAAAAAAACAAAAACCACTTAAGGATACAGTAGCTGAAACAAAAAAAACTCGAGATAGGCTCCATAACAGAAAGGATGGAGACGAATTGGTATGGTAGCGCATGCCTGTTATACCAGTACTTGGGAGGCTGAGACAGGAAGATTGCAGGTTCTCAGACAGCCTCAGCAAGTAGTGAGATTCTCAGCCATCTAGTGAGACCCTGTTTCAAAGTAAAAAATAAAAAGGGCTGAGGGTGTAGCTCAGAGGTAGAATGCCCCTGGGTTCAATCTACAGTGCCAAAAAAGAAAGAAAGAAAAGAAAAGAAAAAGGAAAAAAAAGAAAGAAAGGAGAGAGAAGCTGGAGACAGAATAAGAGAAGTTACCTAATTTGAACAACAGAGAGAACATAGACTGGAGAAACAAAAACAAAACCAGAACTTCCAAGACCTTTGGGACTAGAGTGTGAAAGCCCTAACCCTCCTGCTATGAAAGTTCTAGAATGAGAGGAGAAAAAGGCAGGGCTCTCTTAAAATTGCTTTCAGAAATAATGGCTGAAAAATCTCTCCGATTTGGTAAAAGACAATCTTACAGAATCAGGGAGCTAGATGAGGCTCAATTAGAATAAAGTCAAAGAAATTCACACCAAGACTTCACATCATAATCAAACTTGTGAAAACTAAGTTAAAAATACCAAAATGACGCTTTTCTCATAGGGAAAAAAATAATTCTGGTGAGGGTGGATTTCTTGCCCCAGACCCTGAAGGCCAGAGAAGTGATACACTGTTTTCCCCACAATTCTACACCCAGAAGTATATAATGTAGGTCTTTAGATATATTTTATAATATTAAAGTGAATCCACTTAATCCCATATTTTAAAGATCTTTTTTCCAGGAATGGATTTTTAATTGTCAACCTTTATAGCACACTTAGTTTAATGCTGTAATTATCAATCTTTTATTTTGGTCTCTGAACTTTTTGACAATCTTAAAAATTATTGAGTATCCCAAAGGACTGATGTTTATTTGGACCATATCTGCATATATCTCCCAAATTAGAAGGGAGCTATTTTAAAATATTTATTAATTTATTTCAGAATAACAATAATAAGCCCATTGCATGTTAACATAAATATCATAGATTTCAGAAACAATGTTTTTCAGAAACAGCCCACAAGAAGATCGGCAATGTTAATGCATTTGCAACTCATTTCTGTGTCTGGCTTAGTAGAACAGGGCTGTCCTGCTTGCTATCTGTTCACTATATTGTTTTAGTTGAAGTGTATATAGAAAATCTGGTTTTATACATCTGTACATAGTCAAAAACTGGAGAGCATTTTAATAGATTTTATCAGGTAACTAAATATCCTTCTTTGACATTTCACTACAACTCAACAAATAATTGTTTTTTCTTTAATTTAATTTTTATTGCTGCGGTACAGTTATACATAATAAACGAGACTCACTGTTACATATTTGTACATGCACATAACATAATTTGGTTAATTTCATTACCAGTAGGCCCTCTTTCCCTTCCTTCTTGCCTCCCCCCCCCAGTCTCCTTCCTGTACTCTATTGGTCTCCCTCTTACCTTTTTTTTCCTTTTAGTAGTTGGATTTTAAATATTAGCCTCAGTGTGAAATTTTAAGCCATACCAAACGGAGGTGTGGTGTTGTGTTGCTCTAAATTCCATTTTGCACCTTGAATCTTTGATTTGGGAATGCTTTTGTAAAATCTTACATTGGTCGTTTGGGAAATATTGGTTCATACACTGATACAGGTCTTCCAAATATTGACATGTTTTATTAGACAATGTAAAAGACAGACTTATTAACATCATCACTGATCTATCAGAGAAATCTTTACGTATGAAGAGCTGTCAAACTCTAGCGGACAGTTTTTCCAAGACTAGTTTTTGCATTTGCCAGTGGTTTTTCCTTGAATTGGTAGGCTCACTTTATTTTCAAAAGCATGTCTGCTATAGAGTAACATCAGATGAACCATAGACTGTCGATTATTCTTCCAAGTAAAGATGGCACCCCCTAAAGAAAGCAGCGGGTTCCCCTCACTGCTGAAATCATTGCCCAAGTGCTGTTCCTCGAGGTAATCATCTGTCCTTGGAATGCAGTAGACATGTTACACAGAATGTTCAAAAGACGTGTTCTCCAGGGATGAGGTATAGTAAAGTTAAGAATTTTTATAGCCTCATCAGACATGGTTGCATTCATCTGTAATATTTTCCTTTTGAACTGGACGTGCGTGGCTACAACGCACGCAGTGATCACTAGCCCAGTTAGGTGCCTCTGCTCTGATTCCTTCTAAAATGCAATTTTATCCACCATTGTTTGTGAGCATTGGTGCAAAGGTCTACAGAGCAAAAAGGTCACATTGCATTTTAATATCATTATGAAAATATTTCGGCCTCACAAACCCCCTCAAACTGTTTGCTAGGATTCTCAGCAGTCAGTACTCTAAGAACCACTGGTCTGATGTTTCTTTCGTCGGTTTCTGTCAGTGCTCCACTGTACGCAAGGATAAAAGAAGCTTGTTTCCGCCGCTCGCTCTCTCCTCTCCACCAACTGACTTTGGTCAATAGTGCTATCTTTCTTCCTATTTACCTTTGTATCGTTAAATATGCTTAAACATCTATTAACTGATCTGCCAGCATGGAATGATATCCCCTGACTCCAGAGATTACAGATGAGGTAATTACAGATGAGCAGACCCACGCTTCCCTCCACCCTCCCCTTCCCTCACGAATTTCCATCAGGTTCTGCATTGCCAGGGTACACACAGTCTGTTCCGTTCTGTCCCTCCAACCCCTCCATCTGTTTTAGCCTTAGTGCACACGGCCAGTTCATTTGCTTTGGTTTCTCTGTCCTCTCTAGCTGAAGTTCATCCTGAAGTAGTTTTCTCAAGAAATATTCAGAAACAATATTCTCTGAGTTTTTTTTAATGTGTCTTTGGAGAGATAATTTAGTTATATATTAAAAACTAGGTATAAACTTGCTTTTTTGAGTATCTTAAATAGTATTCAAGATATTTGCATCCCATAACCTTCTGCTCTTAAATATTGCTGCAGAGAAGAAGCCAGCCTGCTTTCCCCTTTGTAACTGGCTTAATATTTTTGTCTGGCTTCCTTCAGACTTCTTTCTTAATTCAGCTTTGAAAAGATATCTGTTTAGTTTTGCGCACACACACACATATACTTACACACACACATATATAATATATACTTACACACACATACACACACACACACACACACACACACACACTTCCTTAAAGAAGGAAGATAAAGAAAAAATACATCTAATTTTATGACATAGATGACACCGTCGATGCCGAGAGACAGGTTTTGTTTGGAAAGATTCGGCTTTAGTGTTGAACATGATGTATTTCATAAAAAGACTTGGTTTTACAGATTAATATATGAAGTTTATATACTAAATAGTTGCTAAGATAGTAAAGAGAGTTATCATGTACCGCACATCCAGTTTTCTCTCTTAGTAACATCTTACATTAGTATGGTCCTTTGTCGTGATTCATAAAACAATATTGACACGTTATTATAAGGTCCTTACTTTATTCAGATTTCCTTTTTTTTTTTTTACTTAATGTCCTTATTGCATGCCACCCTCCCACCCAGGTACCACATCATATGTAATCTTTGTGTCTTCTTAGACAACTCTTGTCTGCAACAGCTTCTTGGACTTTTCTGCGTTTTTTTTTTTTTTTATGATCCTGAGAGTTTTGAGTACCGGTCAGCTAGTTCATAGAATGCCCCTTAATTGAGTTTTGTCTTGTGCATTTTCCTCATGATTTCTCTGTCGTTATGGGTCTCAGAGAAGACTGCACCTGTAGAATCCCATTCTTAAGACGTCATACCTAGAGTACATGCTACAGACACGACTAGTCACTGTAGCTGTTAACCTTGACCATCTGGTGGAGGGTGTGTTCATCCTATAGAGGTTTGTCCTCTACAGAGCGTTTCGTTTTCCCCTTCTGTACTGTAAGGTTTGGAAGGAGGTCACTATGCACAGCCCATAGTTAAGGAGTGGGCAGTCATATCCCACTTTTTGAGGACAGACTATATCTACATAAATAATGTGGAATTCTTCTGCAAGACAGATTTTTCTGCTCTCTTTGGCTTTGTTAAATAATTAATAATAATTTTAATTAACTATGCAATGATTTACATCAGTTTGGGCTCCTGGATGTTTATGCTACCTTTTAGGTTAAAATTCAATACTACTTTATTATTTTGCTCAAATTGTCCCAGCTCTGACTATAGAGAGTTCTTTGAGTTGTTCTTATATCCTATTTGCATAGCCATACTGATGATTCATTTTTCTTATTTTCTGGTGCTATAAGACACTCTAGGCTCATTTTGCTCATTTTTTTTTCTTCCCTGGTCCTAGAATCAGTCCTCCAAAGAAGCTTTGTTTTTGTATAAGAAAGCAAGGAAATACATGTTTACACTAGCCCGTCATTCTGCACATATCTATGAATGTGTCTGTGTGTAGTCACTGTATCTATAGTAAGTTCACGGGCTCACCATCTAATACTGTGTGGATCATTCTAGCCTGCCCTGCCTCCTTCCCTATTTCCTAGTTCAACAGTGAAAAGCCTGGTTGTCACTTGCTGCTGTCATTTACTTGTGTAATTCTAACACACGTGTGTTGTGACTTCAAAATTGTTAGCTTGCTGTGTGGGAAGCAGTTTCACCAGCAGGGCGAGCGCCTACCTGTGACTCTTGCTGCCTTCAGTCCCACCGTCCCACTCCGTCTTCAAGTTACTGCAGCCCCACCGTCCACTGTGGCGAGGTGGCTTCTTACATTTGTAATGTGGTTAGTTTCTGTCGTCATATCTGCATTCAACCCAGGATCCTCAGCCTCCTAAACAGTTTTTAAAATGTCTATTATTAATACTCACTTTTTCTGTGATAAAATCCTATAGATTTCGATGAATGCATGATCCACCAAGACAGTATCATTCAGAAATGCTTCACCATCCCTGAAAAAGTCCCCCGGGGTTTATACTCCTCAACTGACCCCATCCCTGACCTCTCGGCAGTCACCGATTGCCTAACCATTTTTGTAGTTTTGCCTTTTCCAGAATGTCATATAGTTGCACTTCTATGGTATGTAGTCTTTTGAGGCTTATTTCACATAGCTTGGCTTCTTGGCTTCTTTCGTTTAGTAGTATGCATTTATTTTTTTATTTTTTTGGTTTTTTTTTTTGCAGTACTGGGGATTGAACGCAGGGGCGTTCTACCTCCGCGCTACACCCCCGGCCCTATTTTTTATACTTTATTTTGAAACCGGGTCTCACGAAGTTGCGGAGGGCCTCACTAAGGACAGAGAGAGAGAGAGAGAGAGAGACAGGGAGAGAGAAAGCGAGAGAGCTGAGGCTGGCCGCGAACCCGGATCCTCCGGTCTCCGCCTCCCAAAGTACTGGGATTACCAGCGTGCGCCACCACGCCCGGCTAGCAGTATGCATTTAAAGCGCCTCTATATCTTCTCATGGTTTGATAGGTCATTTCTTTTATTCACAGAATAACATTCCATTGTATTGATATATCAGATTTTATATATTCACCCCATTGAAAAATGTCTTTGTTGCTTCCCGGTTTTAAGGATTATGAACGAATCTGCTATAAAAACATGTGTGCAGGTTTTGGTGTGTATGTAAGTTTTCAATTAGTTGGGCAAATATGTGAGGATTGTATGATTTGACATGTTTAGCTTTATAAGAATCTTCCAAACCATCTTCCAAAGTAGCTACCCAATTTTGCGTTTTCACCAGCAATAAATGAGAGTTTCTGTCAGTTTGAATCCTCACCAGCAATTGGTATTATCAGGGTTTTTTTTTAAATGTTATTTATTCTAATCGGTAGATAGTGGTATCTTACTGTTGTTTTAGTTAGCATTGTTCTAATGACAAATAATGTGAGTGTCTTTTCTTTTTTTTTGCGGTACCGGGGGTTGAACCCAGGGGCGTTCTACCTCCGCGCTACACCCCCGGCCCTATTTTTTATACTTTATTTTAAAACCGGGTCTCACGAAGTTGCAGAGGGCCTCACTAAGTAGAGAGAGAGAGACAGGGAAAGAGAGAGAGAGAGAGAGAGAGAGAGAGAGAGAGCCGGGCGTGGTGGCGCACGCTTGTAATCCCAGTACTTTGGGAAGCAGAGACCGGAGGATCCGGGTTCGCGGCCAGCCTCAGCTCTTGCTCTCTCTCTCTCTCTCTCTCTCTCCCTGTCCCTCTCTCTCGCTCTACCTAGTGAGGCCCTTCGCAACTTCGTGAGACCCGGTTTCAAAATAAAGTATAAAAAATAGGGCCGGGGGTGTAGCGCGGAGGTAGAATGCTCCTCGGTTCAATCCCCGGTACCGCAAAAAAAAAAAAAAAAAAGAGCGAGAGAGAGAGAGAGAGAAAAGAGAGAAAGAGAGAGAGAGAGAGAGCTGAGGCTGGCCGCGAACCCAGATCCTCTGGTCTCTGCCTCCCAAAGTACTGGAATTACAAGTGTGCGCCACCACGCCTGGCTGTGAGTGTCTTTTCATTTGCCTCTAAAGGTGTTGATCACCTCAATTTGAATAGGTTTGTTTATTTTCTGATTGTTGAACTTTAAGAATATATTTCACTTTAGGCACGATTCCTTTATCATGTATGGGTTGTGCAAATATTCCCTCCTAATCTGCAGCTTATTTTTTATTCTTTAACAGTGTTTCTTGCAGAGAGGAAGAGTTTAATTTTAAAGTCCAATGTAGTGTAGCAATTTTATTTTAGTCCATGGATCATGTTTATAGTACTATATCTAAAAACTCATCCCCAAACCCAAGATCGAATAGGTTTTCTCCTAGAGGTTTTATAGTTTATATTTAGGTGTATATTCCATTTTGAGTTATTTTAGATGTAAGAGCTAAGATCTGTGTCTAGTTTTATTATTTGGCTTATGGACATCCAATTATTCCTGCACCATTTGTTGAAAAGGATATCTTCTCTGAAATCAATGGTCGTTAACACTTGGTCAAAGATCAGCTGACTACATTTGGGGGACAGCGACTATAAAATCCATATCATTTGATGACAGCTGCCACTTGGTATCCTCATCTTCATCCCAGTGATTTATTTATTTATTTATTTTTATTTATTTATTTATTTATTTATTTTTATTTATTTATTTTGTGGTACCGGGGATTGAACCCAGGGGCGTTCTACCTCCGCGCTACACCCCCGGCCCTATTTTTTATACTTTATTTTGAAACTGGGTCTCACGAAGTTGCGGAGGGCCTCACTAGGTAGAGAGAGAGACAGGGAGAGAGAGAGTGAGAGAGCTGAGGCTGCCCGCAAACCCGGATCCTCCGGTCTCCTCCTCCCAAAGTACTGGGATTACAAGCGTGCGCCACCACGCCCGGCTCATCCCAGTGATTTATGTGCTTCCTCCCTTTTTATTTCTCAGGGACTTCAACAGCTAAATCACTGTAATCCATTCCTATTCCATACTCTGAGGAGCATTCAGTGTGTCTGCAACTGGTCCATTCAATACCTAAGACTTCAGTCCTGTGACTCTCTTTGGGGGTTGTCACTGTCTTCTCTCCATATTAACAACCCACATATTTGACTTACACTTGAAAACTCATTAACATCCCCAAATAATTTTAAACAAGCTTTAATATCTGAAATTCTCCTGGCATTTTATGCTTTTTATCATCACTTTTATTCTATGTCCTCTGAACTTGAATTCATTTTATGGCAACCTTCAGGGCCTTGTCTTCTTACTCATTTCCCAGTATATCCATCCCAGTTCTATTCATTTTTATTCCCATCCAGCGTGGGTTCCTTGATTTCTCATTTCATCTTTATTGTCACTTGCATCCTCATTATTTTGATTTTATTTCTCACTCTACTCTCGGAAGCATCAGCCTGGGAAACAAGACCACCTCCTTTCTCCTCCCAAGGAGCATCACCTAAGCAGTATAGTAAGTTCCATCTCAAATTTTTCTTACCCAAATCAATTTCTTCTTACCCTCTTTTTCCTTTTTTCCATGCACATATCACACTTTCTGTTCTTTTCTACTTTTTCCAAGTTCTTGAGTATAGCCCCTTTATTCACATGGGATGTATTCCTGATTTCCTAGAGATAACTACTACAACACTTTACATGGCTCACATCTTCTTTTTCCATCTTTTCCCCAAATTAATTACTCCCACTTCCTCTGATTTCTACCCCTTCAATCTTGTCTCAAGTAATTTTAACTACTACTAATAATTGTTAACTATTATAATCTAATCTTATCTTTGATTTTTGTTTCTTTCTTTGTGGTACTGGCAATTGAACCCAGGGACATTTCACTTCTGAGCTACACCCCCAAACCTCTTTTATTTATTTATTTATTTTTGTTTTGAAACAGGGTCTCCCTAGGTTGCTCAGGTTGTCCTCAAACCTGTGATCTTTCTATCTCAGCCTCCCAAGTACTAGGATTACGGGTGTGCGCCACCATGCCTGGCTTTAATCTCATTTTTGAATCTTTTATTTCTTTTGTCTCTTGTTTCCTTTCAAGCATATGGAACTTTTGCTGTTTTAAAAGAATACATCTTTCCATAATTTTCCCCTTTTATAACACTGTCTCTATTTTCTTCTTGAAGGTATTGTATTCATTTCCTGCTGCCACTGAGAGAAAGAGAGAGAGCAAGAGAGAGAGAGAGAGAGAGAGAGAGAGAGAGAGAGAGAGCGAGCTCTGACAATAGTGTGAACATTGGGTGCATTGCCAGTGAGAGCTGTCTTGTTTTCTGCCACTCCCTAGTAAGTTTCCAGCAATCCGACTTTAACTCCTGTGACTTTACTACAACTGGACTCTTGTTAGTTGCAATTAGTCTCCCAACTTGCAAACATAATGATGGGACACTAATACTTTTCTGATGTTTTGCCTCTCCTTACAGATAAGAACATAAGGAAGTAATCCCACAAAGCAGAGATGGGGGGGAAAACTGCTTCATCAACCAGAGATCTAAATATTCCTGCATTTGTCTTTTCTGGGATAGTCACTTTAACACACCTTTCTCTGAACAGAAAAGAGAATATCATCTCAATAATAAAACAGACCTGAGTTCAAATCCCTCGCTCTCTCACACTCGACTATCGACATTAGCAAGTTACTCCTAGCTTTTGTTTTCCCATCTGTAAAATGTTCATCATGTCCTTTCCTGGAGTGCCTATGCATGTTGAATGTGTGGAAAACTGCCTTGCTCACAGAGTAAACACTGAACAGTCCTTTTTTAAAAAAAAATGCTGATTTTACCTTTTCCTTGAAAATGGATTTGCTTCTCATGACATATCTTATCATATTTTGTCCACTCGACTTTTTAAGCAAACTGTGAGTGACCAGAGAAGGGGTTTCTACCATTTCCCAGGAGATAGTGTTTCACAGATGAAAAGATCTCATTGCCATGGAATGTTTCCTGATCTTTGGCCGACAGTAAATAGCCTCCCTAGTACCATATATAGAAAATTCTGATGAGCATCGCTTGTGACTTGATACTTTTCCATCAGCCATGGACAAAGAAAATGTAGGCTTCATTTTACAACTTCATCTTGAACCACAGTAATCGTGTGTGTGTGTGTGTGTGTGTATGTTTACTTTCTTTATTCCCATCATGAGAACTAGCTTGTTTCCCTAGGTGAATTTTAAATTCACATGTAAGTTTTTAAACTTTCTTTTTGAAAAATGTTTATACTTTGATTGTGCAATGTAATTACACATCATAGTGAGATTCAAAGTGATACACACATACACACAAACACAACACTTGGTGTGTATTTCCCTCCATATACCCCCACCTCCTCCTTCCTCATACATGTTAGTGAGATTAGTAAAGAAACCTTCTTGTGTGGGTGTGATCTTATTTGAACTGTTCCCTTCCTTAATCTTCATTTTCCCTTCCTCACCTCCCTCCCCCAACCCCCTTCCACTGTTCTAGTATTTTCTTTCCTCATTTGACTAAATTTCCTTTTGCTTCTGAATTTTGTTCTAGCTTCCACATATAACCCTTGACTTTCTGAGACTGGTTGATCTCACTTAGCGTAATATCCTTTAGTTCCATCCATTTTCCTGCAAATGACATAAGTTTGCTCTTTATGGCTAAGTAAATGCTGGGGAGGATGTGGGGAAATAGAAACTCTTGTACACTGTTGGTGGGATTGCAAATTAGCACAACCACTCCGGAGGTCAGTGTGGAGACTCCTTTAAAGACTAGGAATAGAACTACCATATGACTCACCATACCACTCCACAGGAACTCAAGTTAGAATACTATATAAACATGCACACACATATTTATAACATCACAATTCACGATAACCAAATTATGGAACCAATCGTTTTAAAAGGTCTCTCTTGTCATTTTGGCATGCTCTAGTGAGAACCTCATATTTTCTTTACCCCTGGTTCATGATCTTCAATAAAACTAAACATGATGAGCAAGATGCCGAATAAAAACCAGCAGAAACCATTGCATTATTTTATCACACAAAGTATATACCACTTGGTATGAAATGTATTTCAGCCATCGTTACTTGTTCCGTATTCACTGGATATAGATGACTTCATTCACCCTCATTAATTTAACTTAAATTCTGAGTTTAGAGAAGTGCTCTTTCGCTTTAAATAAGAGAATCTTCATGGCCAACTTTTTGCTGTTTTGTGATATATTTTCACCCTAGTTCCCTTCTAGTATGTCCCAAGATAACTGACGTAGTTATTTTGTGATTTTGAGCAAGGGAAATAAGTACCCTGGACAATTGGAGCCCCACTCTCCACTTTTTAAATTAGCCATCTTAATAACAGTGGATTTCGGGTTTGGATTTCCAGTGGGTCTGCTTTACATAAGAAATGGTATGGAGAATTCAACAGTTGAGCCTGGGAGGGATCTCCAGATGTTCCCTGAAGCACCTTGCCTCCTCGAAGCAGCCTTCTTGTAAATCTTTCTTTACCAGAGAATGTCTGTCTCTAGGTTCAGCTTTGTAGATCACACAAGGCTGAATGATCCAGCACATAGGATTACAATTTAAAATAAGATCCAAGAAATGGGAACGCCCTATCGGCATTAGAAAGATGAAATTAATAGTCATGAATAAGTTCTGCCTGTCACTTCAAATTCCAGCTGTCCTGTGGAGGGGAAGTGAAGAAAGAAGGTAGCTGGAGCAGATCATGCACGATGGCTGTGTTCCAGGGCATTCGCAGATGTGCTGGATGCCCCTTGACCTGAGGCAGCTGCTCTGGCTCCCAAACTGGCAGGAAAATGGATGATCATATAATATTCCAGACACACTGTCCACCAGGGAGAACAAAGATGACGTGTATTCAGCTTATATGTTCCAATGATACTATCCAAAGGAGAAGAGCTCCTCCTCCTCCTCCTCCTCCTCCTCCCCCCCCTCCTCCTCCTCCTCCTCCCCCTCCTCCTCCCCATTATTATTATTATTATTATTATTATTATTATTATTATTATTTTGCTTCCTCTCTCCCCATATAAAAGATTCTCTCAATGATAGAGAAGCAGAAAAGTTCAGAGAGGAAAAAAAAATTGTTAGGAGTAAGAGCTCAGATGGGCAAAATCCTCAGTGGGTTTTCTGAAGGAATAATAATCAGGTCCAATTTTGTTCCTCTCCCTTAGTCCTTGGACCAACGTGCCCTTCTCGAGGACACGGGACTGTGTAATAGTCTTTGATTCAGTGCATATATGGCCCCCGGAGGATGGCTTGCCATCTTGGCTGAGTGGCACCTGGGAGCTGGCATTTCACCTGTACTTCGGCAGGGCTCTCTAGTGCTCTGCCATACCAGTGGCTCCTGGGCGGCACCGTGTGTGACACGTGCCCACGCCCACATCTGTGTTGCTGTGACGTGAGCTGCCTGGCCTGACAATACTCATGCCTGTGGCGTCAACGCTTAGTGCTGGCTGAGGCCTTGCAGTGAGGAGAGGAGAGGCACCCTGGGACATGCGTCCCTGCGAGGACACAGAACTCACAGGATGGTAGCGGTTCAGTGGCATCTACTTGCCACCAAAGGGGCCAGTTTATTCTTTCTGGGGAATTGTCCACATCGGGAGCTCAACAGAGGTCTCCGTAGCTAGCAGATGGGACATTCAGCCCTGGGAAGATATCAGTCAGCCTTGATCAGTTGGAGCCCATGTGTCCCCGTCGTTCATCAGTGCACCCCGCGATTACTGGTGACATCAGCCGGAACGCCCACTGACCGGGTGACTGCATCCACGTGTCAATCGCTTCTCCCATGGCGGATGCTCTCTGTTGAGCATTACTGTGTCATGTCAAAGATCTTCATGTTGCATGTTCATTCCTGCATTTCTACCTACATGCCTCAATCCTGTGCCTTGTCCTCATTTTCTAGTCTTTTCCTTCTGTTGCTGAACAACTGGCGAGGCTGTTCCTCATTGCCCACGAGCCCATATATATTCTGACCGGATCTACTGCCCCTCCCAATTTCACCACCTGTGAAACTTTTTTTTTTTGAGGTACTGGGGATTGAACCCAGGGGCATTTTAACTCCAAGCTGCACCCCCAGCCCTATTTTTTATTCTTTTATTTTGAAACAGCGTCTCACGAAGTTACGGAGGGCCTCACTAAGTAGCTGAGGCTGGCTGCAAACCTGCGATCCTCCGGTCTCAGCCTCTCAAGTACTGAGATTACAAGCGTGCGCTACCATGCCCGGCTATTACCTGTGAAACTTTTGATGATTGGATGGCCACTGGTGCCAGGGACACATGTTCTAAGTGTGCCTTTGGTAATGGGCTCCCATCCTCTATTAGGTGACGAGTAATCGGGTCCCAAATCCCATCTCATCCATCTCTTGTTGGACCACAGCTAGTACCAGCGATTTCAGGCGGGGGGCTCCAGAAGCAGCTGCTCAGAGATGGGGTTCCAAGGGTGAGTTGTTTTTTGGGAGCTAACACTTGCAAAGGGAAGAGGAAGAAGCTGAATCTGGCAGAGGAAGAAGTCAGATCATGACCCCAGGATGACAAAACCTTAACCCTGCAAGAAGTTCTTGAGAGAATGTGGCCCATCAGAGTGCTTTCTATGGGGGCCAAAATAGCTGAACTTATACTTGTGTGTTACTCAACCTCCCGACGGGTTCCTGAGAAAGGTGTGACTTGAGATGAGGAGGGTGTCCCCTGCTCTGACCCCCAGGATCTGGAAGTGTGCATCCATTTCTCCTGCACCTGTGCCGGGGCAGAGAAAGGTTTCTGATGAGGCAAGGAGGAGAAGGGAAAGTTGGGTCAAGACAGCAAAGACAGGTTTTTTTTTTCGCTTATTTTTTTCACAAATTCAAATTTCAAGAGCATAAAATCAAGGTGGTCTGGGAGGAGGAATGGGGTGGAAACTGGAGTCACAGAGAAGGAAGGACAGAATGTGACAGGTGGCAGAACACAGGAGAGGGTGGAGAAACAGAGAGGTTTAGAGGTAGGAAGGCTCAAGGAGACTTGTCCAGTCCCATGTGTCTAAGCCATCGGGCCCCGCCAGTCACTGTCTATGGAGTTCGTGAGACGTCTCTTTCCTCCTGGTCAGAAAACGTAAATGGCAGTAAGAATCAGCTGCAAATGAGCCCACGGCGGCTCCTAGGCCTGCAAGGATGTTTAAACTCAAGGCCGGGTGTTAATGTTTCTGTGTCCATATTTTAATCCTCTTTAGCTGACTGGGAAAGACTTAAGTCTGAGCCTTAGCAGAGCCTGTCAGGGTGATGGGATAATGTGTGCAGGTCTTGCTCCGAAGGATGCCAGCGCTCTAGAGCCTCGATTGTAACACGGGGCTTGGTATTTCTCAGGTCAGCCACCAATTCATCAGCATTAAGAGGAATGAACAGGTGCACTTTTCTTTGTTGTAAAAAAGTTAATAATAAAACTGTTAGCGTGCGCGATGCGCAGAAATGGAGACCTCTTGGATGTTTGCCATGTGGCTAATAGCCTGCAAGTGTTTTCCTTATTTCATTTTTTCTGATATCAAATATCACGTATGTGTATGTATTCTTTTAAAAGAAAACTTGTATATGGCTCTGTATGTTTCCATTTTCCTTTAACAGTAGATAAATTGCACTTTTCTATGTCAATAAGCACATGGCTAAATTATTGCTTTTTTTTTTTTGCGGTACCGGGGGTTGAACCCAGGGGTGTTCTACCTCCACGCTACACCCCCTGCCCTATTTTTTTATGCTTTATTTTGAAACCGGGTCTCACGAAGTTGCGGAGGGCCTCACTAAGTAGAGAGAGAGAGAGAGAGAGAGAGAGAGAGAAAGACAGGGGGAGAGAGAGAGAGAGAGGAGAGAGAGAAAGCTGAGGCTGGCCGCGAACCCGGATCCTCCAGTCTTCGCCTCCCAAAGTACTGGGACTACAAGCGTGCGCCACCATGCCCAGCCAAAATTATTGCTTTTAATCACCACGAATATTCCACTATTGTGTTTGCCATGATTTATCAAATCCTCTCCATTTGGTCACTTTATATATTTTTCTTTTGTTTTGTATTGTTAAAACAAAAAAATCCATGGTTAATTTCCCAGGCCCTTTTTGCCTGATTTACACAACTCTTTCTTTACCTTCAGTTCCTTGAAGTTGAATAGCTGAGTTAAAGGATATGTTAAAATTTAGCAAATTATTTTCCAGGAAAACACTATGAATTTACACCTAAGATAGGAATATGTGAGAAACTCCCACACCTCCACCAATATTGTATTTAATCGTTTATTCATCTCTGTCAATCTCATGGTGAAATATTAGGTTCCCTTTTAAATTTTTCTTTTATTATTACTTGAGTATTTTCTCATATATTTATTGGAAATTTATTTCAATATTTTTGTGAAATTACTTTCTTGTATTCCTAGCCCATTTCTGTATATGTATTTTTTCCTTTTTCTTTAAAAAAAGCATCTTATATATCAAGAACATTTATGCTTTGTCTTAGTTTTTGTTTATAGTATCGTTTTCACCACGCTTTTTGTGTAAGTTTGGATTTTAAAATTTAAATTTTTCAAATTCAAGCCCAACTTCCTTTCTTGTTATTAGCTGTGATCTAATGCTTACAAAACCTGCCACATTCTAATACAATATAAATATCTACCTTTTTATAGTTCTGTTTTTTATAGTTAAAATTTTTAATACATCTGAAATTTATTTTACAGGCAGACTTTAAGACACATGCACACACACACTCACACATACCTTTTCTAGCCAGTGGCTAGAAAAAACAATTTCCTTAGCTGGGTATGGATGTGCACACCTGTAATCCCAGTACTTGGGAGGCTGAGACAGGAAGATCGCAGGTTTAAGGAAAGCTTCACCCATGTAGGGAGACTCTCAGCAACCTAGCAAAACCCTGTTTCAAAACAAAGAATAGAAAATAGGGTTTGGGGGTATAGCTCGGAGGGAGAAAGCCTCTGGGTTCGATCCCTAGTACCATAATAATAATAATAATAATAATAATAGTAGTAGTAATAATAATAATAACAATAACACCTTATCTTTTCCCATTGATAACCACTTGATATAATTCTGGTCTCTAAATCCTCTTATAGTAATCTGTGTTTAATCTACCCACATAACTCTGTTGTGCTTCTGATCAAGGCTGGGGAGGTTCAGATTTGATCCTACCAGTTGGAAAAAGCTAGGTGCTGAGAAGGGATGACACAGACCTTTTATTTCATCTGCAGCAGGCTGAACTCAGGAAGCCTCTGCCTCCATGACTCAGTGGAGGCCAGATGAATACAAGAGGGCTCTGCAAGAGACTTCTGAATAAGAGTTCCACACAGGGGATAGTCCCCGTCCAGTTTATATATCAAAACAAAAAAAGGTAGCATCTTGCTGGGGCAATATGACCTCTTCAAGGACATGCTTACTTATTTTTTGTGTAACAGTGGCTTTTATCAGAAGGAGGCAAGGACACCTAACCCACACCACGTTATGACTGTCCCCACAGTATCTGCACTGCTTCAGCTATTGTAGCTATATGATATCTCGTGTTTTAATACCTTGGAGAAAGAACCGCTACTGTGCAACTCAAATTTTCCAAAATTGCAACTCAAACTAGCAAACATGCATGGAATCCAAGGAAGGTTTGATAGCTTTGCTTTGAGAAAAGCTCTGGGCAGCAAAACCTTAAGAACAAGGGAAAGTGGAGCAGAGGGCTGGTCAGCTTCTGTCTCCCTGAACAGGCAGCCTTATGTCTCATTGTTCTTACCCTCAGAGTGGAAATGCACCTGTTACTAGCTCAAGACTTTGCTTTTAAGGCCTTAGCCACCAGGTAGAAACAATCTCTTTTTTGTTTTTGTTTTTGTTTCTGGGCTTGCCAGAGTTTTCTGACATAGAGCACAGTAGCTTGGCGTAGGGTTAGCTTCTGCCAGTTGACAGTGATCCACGCAGGTCAGTAGTCACGAGAACTGTTGTACCGTGGCAGGAAGTCTGGTGGTGACTTTTGGAATGCATTAGTAGGTTTGTACATTGTAAACCAATGACCGTGAAGTCACGGTTAGAATTGCCTTTGGTGAAATATTTGGACAAAGGAAATGCAAACTGTTTAAATAAGCAAGAGAGTGTTTTTACTTGTTTTAGTGGCACAGTGAGTTTAGCTCTGAAAAGTGGGTCTACTCAAATGGTTTGAAGGTTTGAAGGTCACACTTAGTATTGACTCTACAACGGTGCTTTGGAGCGCTGTGGATTTTCTTTGAAGCCCAGCTGCTTTTTATAACAATAGGAAGTCATGACCAGGCCAGTCAGGCATCCAGTTTAGAGTCCTGGAGAAATCATCTCCTACACATAAAACTGAAAAAGAGGGAGAGGAAATGGAGGGGTGGTCCTACCGTTCTTTCATTTTATTATCGTATGTATCGGGCAAGAAAACTCAGTTCTGTTCAAAGTGACCCAGAGAATAAACTTGCATCATGATGTTTGTTTTTAAAATATATATACTTTTATTGGTGCATTGTAATTTTACATCAAAATGAGGTTCATAGCAATAGGAACATACATGCACACAGCACTTGGTATGTTCACTTCTGGATCCTGCCCTACCCCTCCCTCTTCCTGTACATGTCATTGCGATTGTTAAGATTGGTATTGATAACTTTCTATATGTGCATAGCATTATTGGCACTGTTTCCTTCAACAGACATTCATTTTCCTCCTCCTCCTCCTCCTCCTTCTCCTCCTCCTCCTCCT